>JAFLJL010005025.1:0-15086 GCA_018398815.1 Conus ventricosus
AGAACTGAACGATTAAGTGGAGAAACTCGACTGTGTGGTCCCAGTCTTCCCATCTGAGTCCGCAGCAAACTCAACTCTGGGTAGGAGCCGGTCGGGGCAGAAAAACCCACATGACTCTGATGGGATTCGAACCCACGACCTCCCAGCGGGAGTCCGCGACGCTAACCACTTCGCCAAGGCGGCTGGTTTGTGTTTTACTGTTTATTGCGCATGACTTCATCAGGAGGTTAAAATTAATTAAAAGGAAATCGCATTTGTTTCTCACAAATACAAAAGATTACAAAAGGTAATCTTACACACAGACACCAATCAGCGTGAAATGCTTGTTACACATGTTACCTTGAGTTACGAGGGTGGAAGGGTGGGTGGAGTAGGCGTGTGGGATGGAGGAGCGAGGCGGGGGAGGTTAGGGGGAGAGGACGTCTAAAGATAAATAGTAAACTCATCACTGACACAACATGGGATTCACTGAACTGTGTCTTGTGGACAGACTGATTTGTGGAAAGTCGAGGGAGTCGACTTTCGTCTCCTCAGCGAGCTTCATCTGTGGCCGCGTCACTGGCAGTGGTGAAGAAATGAACGTCTGTACCCAACTTAGATGTTCTGCAGACGGTCATAAACATCCCATGTGTGTGTGTGTGTGTGTGTGTGTGTGTGTGTGTGTGTGTGTGTGTGTGAGTGTGTGTGTGTGTGTGTGTGTGTGTGTGTATGTGTGTGTGTGTGTGTGTATGTGTTGTGTGTGTGTGTGTGTGTGTGTGTGTGTGTGTGTGTGTGTGTGTGTGTGTGTGTGTGTGTGGTGTGTTTGCGCGCGCGCGTGTGTATGTGTGTGTGTGTGTGTGTGTGTGTGTGTGTGTGTGTGTGTGTGTGTGTGTGTGTGTGTGTGTGTGTGTGTGTGTGTGTTGTGGTGAGGAGGAGTGGAGTGGGGTGGGGCGGGGCTCTCTAACATTAGACTATATTACAGGAGTGACAACATGTTCAGATGGGCAGCTATGATTTCAAGTTATTTCTGTTGGGCACAGCCATGATTTAAAACCCACAATCTTGGACTGCGGAGTGTTCGTTTCCTCACATTTGAGAGAGAGAGAGAGGAGAGAGAGAGAGAGAGAGAGAGAGAGAGAGAGAGAGAGAGAGAGAGAGAGAGAGAGAGACAGACAGACAGACAGACAGACAGACAGACAGACAGACAGACAGACAGACAGAAACAGAGAGAGAGAGAGAAGCAGAATGACCCACCAACCTGATAACAGTCTCCGTGCCGGGGGAGCCGCTACTGCTATACTCCGCGGTCGTGGAATCCGAGAGGGTGGCCTCTTGGTTGGGCTGGGGGTTGCTGAGGATCTCATGGCGGAGTCGGAAGTAGTTGTGGTCGCCCAGGGCCCACGACACCGGCGGGCCTTGCCGGCGATGTTCTCCATGTCCACCTCCACAGCCACACCAACCATCACCGCCACAAAGGTCATTGGGCAATTCGCGCAAACATGCCTTCGGTCGGTGTTGTTGTCGTCACCATCGTTGTCAATGTCTTCTCCCTTTTTTTTTTTTTCGTTTCTTCGCGCGCATGTGTGTGTGTGTGTGTGTGTGTGTGTGTGTGTGTGTGTGTGTTGTGTGTGTGTGTGTGTGTGTGTGTGTTTGCGCGTGTGTGCGCGTGCATGCATGTGTGGTGTGTGTGTGTGCGCGCGCGCGCGCGCGCGCGCGCGCGCGTGTGTGTGTGTGTGTGTGTGTGTGTGTGTGTGTGTGTGTGTGTGTGTGTGTGTGTGTGTGTGTGTGTGTGTGAAAGAGACAGAGAGAGAGAGAGAGAGAGAGAGAGTGTGTGTGTGTGTGTGTGTGTGTGTGTGTGTGCATATGCGCGCGCGCGCACGTGTGTGTGTGTGTGTGTGTGTGTGTGTGTGTGTGTGTGTGTGTGTGTGTACATGCGTGCGTGCGTGCGCGTGTGTCTGTGTGTGTGTGTGTGATGTGTATTCTGTCTACGTGTACAGGTTATTTCCACACCCGGGACAAGAGGAATATTTTTAGTACTTCATTAACTATACATAAACTCTACAATTCAGACTAACTGACATGTTAACTGAGACATACACGTGAATGAAACAGGAATCTGGAAACTGGAGTATCACATGAATAACTAGTGGTAACCTCCCTCTCTCTCTCTCTTCCTCCTCCTCTCACTTTCTCGGTTTCTCGGTGTTTGTCTCCTTTTTTTCTCTCTTTATCACTCGATGTGTATCTATAGGCACATTGCGTAGTTTGCATGATTTTTTTTAATTTGTGGAATGAAATAAATCAGGAAACTGTGCTAACTGTTTATTCATGACATTCGTTGTTTGTTTTTTCTACAAAACCAACCAACCAAAATCCTAAAGGTTAATGGGTAGGAGATGAAGAGGATTCATTACATTCGTTGTTTGTTTGTTTGTTGTTTTTTTCTACAAAACCAACCAACCAAAATCCTAAAGGTTAATGGGTAGGAGATGAAGAGGATTCATTACATTCGTTGTTTGTTTGTTTGTTGTTTTTTTCTACAAAACCAACCAACCAAAATCCTAAAGGTTAATGGGTAGGAGATGAAGATGAATGGGGGAGTGACTGGTGGAGAAGAAGAAGAACGATGAATCCAGAGGAGCACACAGGGTTTATTTGTTTTTTTTTTTAAAAAGGCTGTCAGTGTATAACCCCCACCCCCACCCCCACCCCACCCCCCCAAAAAATGTTGAAAATAACTGCGGCAACTATATATCAAATGTTCATCATTCAATGACATGACAACTGAACTAAACAAACAAAACAAATCTGAAAACGACAACTAACCCAACTGTCTATAAAAACGTTCATCGTTAAGTAATATGACAGCTAAACTATACAGACCCAAAAACGGTCCTAAGAACAACTGATGCTACAATGTATAAAATGTTCAAAAAATCTTGTATATGTCGGTTAAACTATGTAGATGGAAAAAAAAGCCTTGAAAACAACAACAAAAGCAACTGCGTGTGAAATGTTTATTATCTATTAATAACTATAGCTAAACAATACAGACAAAAAAAGTCTTGACAACGGCAACTAGTGCAACAATGTATGAAATGTTCATCATTCAATGAGAAGGAGGAGGAGGAGGAGGAGGAGGAAGAGGAGAAGAAGAAGAATACAACAACAAAACCACCACCATCACCAACAAGAAGAAGTGCAAGAACATAAGAAAAGGAACAAAGATAGAACGATGACAAAAAGGAAAAACAAAAACAACAGGAAGAATAGAGCAGGAACACAAGGAGATGAAGTCTTTTGTCTTCTCTCTCTCTCTCTCTCTCTTTCTCTCTCTCTCTTCTCTCTCTCTCTCTCTCTCTCTCTCTCTCTCTCTCTCTCTCACACACACACACACACACACACACACACACACACACACACACACACACACACACACACACACATACAGAGAGAGAGAGAGAAAGGGGTGGCACATGGGGAAAGGGACAGGAAGGTGGGAGGGGGAGGGCAAAGGGAGGAGGACGTGGCAGAGACTACCAGGGGGACAGCACCCCTGACCTGCATGATGACGTGGTTGATTCGTTTCTGTTTCCCAATCTCTTCCTCGGCCTCGCTGAGCACGGTCACTCTGGCTTTCTTGTTGAAGAGGTCTTTCCCCACTGCCATCAGAATCCCTGTGGCCAGAGCGTCATCAGTCACTTGAACTCCTTCCCCGTAGTATTCTATCAATCACTTTCAACGCTTTTGCCGCTGCCCTTCGACTTTTGACATTCGTTCTATCAATCTGTTTAACTCTGTCGCCACGGGTCGCCATGATATAGCCACCATTACTCTATCACACTGCTGTCTGACCTGTAGCCATCCCTTTTCTTTCTTTTTTAATCAGTTTAATGCTTCTGTTACCACTACCTTTACCTGTGTTCATCTTTGTTTCAGCTAGTTGGACTCTTTTGCCACTGCCCTTCGACTCGTGGCCATCATTCCATCAATCCGTTTCCCTTCTCTGTTACCACTGGCTTAGCCTGTGTTCATTACTGTTTCAAACGTTTTGGCCCTTTTGTCACCGCCCTTGACTGGTCGCCACAATTCTGTCAGTCACTTCTAGTCCTCTGTTGCCATTGCCTTTGACTTATACCCATAACTGCCCTTGGTCTTTTGGGCATCGTTCTATCGATCAGCTTAACTCCCCAGTTGTCACCACCTTTGAAGTATGGCTGTTACTCTGCAATTATTCAACTTTGTTGTCACTGCCCTTAGCTTGTGGCCATCACTCTGTTAGTCAATTTTAACCCCTCCATGACTACTGCCTTTGAGCTGCGGCTCTAATTCTATCATCTGTTTAACTTTCTTGCACTGCTTTATTGCCCTGCCTTTGTCAGCTGATTTGACTTTGTTGTCACTGCCCTTAACCTTGTGGCCATCACTCTATGGGTCAGCTGGAGTCTGTTGCCACTTCTCTGGAGCTGTGGCCAATAGTGAATCAGTTTAAAACTTTTCCTTTGTCACTATCTCTGAATTCAGGCCAACACTCAATAACCAGTTCAACACCATTTGTTTCCACTCCCTTTAATTTGTCGCTATTCCTCTCTTTAAACCGGTTAACTCTTCTTTCCACTACCGTAGCAAAACTTGTGTTCATCCCTCTGTCAATTACCTTAACCCAATTTGTTTTCTTCTACAGGACTTCTGGTCATATTTCTGTCAATGAGTTGTGATCTTTTGTCATTTCTTGTGCAATACTTGTGGCCATCACTATATCAATCAGTTGAACCTTTTCAACCACTCCCTCCATATGTCATCTTGTCACCCATCTGTCAATTCCACTCTTCTGTCACTGCCGCAGCAAAGACTTGGACCCATCAGTCTACTGGCATAGCATATCCCTCTATCATTAATTATGTTGTCACTGCCGCCGCAATTTCTTAGATCCAACACCTGTGTCACGCCCGACCCCTGGAGGTTGCCCTGACAGGATCGGTTAGGTGGGGAGTGAAGGAGTGACTGACCTCACACGCCCGCAAGAGACCACACAATAAAGATTACGTTTACAACACCCCATTTATTCACACCAACATACAGTCATAAAAAAGGGCATCCCAATACACACAACATGCACAATCACATCAAGCATTTCAAAACACGACATACACACAATAAGCATTCCAACACACACAGCATGCACAATTTTAAATAACATTTCACCATACGACGTACACAATCACAATCACAACATTTCAAACACATATGACATATACACAATTATAAATAAACATTTCCAGCATCCATCCCTTTCCACACCATGGAGTGCCTCCACACCCCTGCTCTCCAAGTCTACTGGGAGCACCCTGTGCACTAGGGGCTCCAAACGGGTCGGTTCTTGAAAAGAGTCGTTCAAAGGGCCCACACCTCGACACACACAAGCAGACAGTGAAGAGCGCGTCCTGGGGGGGGGGGGGGGGGGGGGGGGGGGGAACGTGGCGTTGTTACTGGAGGCCCGGCGGGGATCGGGGCCGGCCAGTAAAAGCCGGCGGGCTTTTCTCCCAGCCCGCGGTCCCGCCAGAGCGGGGCCCTCAACCAGCGCGGGCACCAACCATCCGGGGGTCCAACCAGAGGTGGCCTAACCCAGCACGTGGCCCCAACCCAGTCCGCGGTCCCAACCAAGCGGGGCCCCCAACCAAGGTGGCATCAACCAGTCCAGATCCGGGTAAACCCCCCGGGGGGGGGGAAAACGTGCTGGGAGGAGAAAAGAAAGGGGGGGGGGAGAAGGGTACTGGAACCCCCCCGTCAGTACAGTTGACCATGTGTTAATCCTAACGCCACTGCATGATGGCGGGGGGGGGTTAAAAAACACCCAAATAACGCCGTAAACCAGCCTGGCGAAAACACACAACCAACCAATCAGGAATGTTCATTAAAGTCTTCTAAACGAAGCGGGTAAAAGTGCTTTTAAATAAAGGATAAACAAATTGAATTTCTTCACCTTTCTCATCCGTTTAAAATTTTCCTTTCTTGGGAAAAAAACCAAACCCCCAGGCCTTCGCTTTATAACTGCACACATTTGCAAATTAATTAATGGCTAATTGTCACATTTTATAGCCACTTTCAAAATAACACAAATCTAACCCCGCATGAACGACAAATCATGCGTACGCACGCTGCAACTAAAAATCGTTTTCTTGCACACAAACAGACGTGGCCGAAAAATAAAAGTCGGCGAATGTGCGGGGGCACGAGCGAGACCAAGAATACCAACCCCGATCCCGGTTCTTCCATCCACCGACTCCGCTCACGAGTGCATAAAAAGGAGAAGAATTTTGGATATAATTTAGGTGGGGGGGTTAAAAATTTAATTAACCAGAGAAAAGGGTCTCAAAAAATTTTCTTTTAAAAATTTTTTCAAACAAAAGAAATTTCGCAAAAAAAGAAGATTAAGCGGCAAACCCAAAAAAACAAACAAACCCGAAATGATGCTTACGTACCGTGGGTGACCCCCCAAGGGGGGTCAAAAAGCTCTCTTGCCCTCTGTCCAGTCGAGAGGCGAAGCGCAGTGCGGAAAAAGAAGAAGTGATGTCCCCTTTCCCACAGGCCGATGTAGGGAAATTTAAGATACCGAGTCCTTTGCCGATACGGTTGAAGAAAAACCCAAGACCGGGGGCAGGCGTCCCGGAATCTTCCGTCGAGTGAAAAGCTAACCCCCTCAGCGATGGCGGCCAAAGCCCGTACGTCCAGGTGGCATACTTAAAATAAAAGAAATGAAGCACGTGCGCAGGTAAAAAAGACGGCGGAAGGCCCATAGGGAGCCAGACAAAAAAAAGTACCCACCCCCCGTGAACCCGCAGGGTGAAAGCACGGGGGAGTGGAATTAGAGAGAGAGGAGAGAAAATAAACCTACCCGAATAAACCACACCAAAGGTGCAACCCCCCCAAAGCCCCATTAAGGGGCGATTACGACAACAACGACGGGCAATAAACAAATGAAAAATTCCGCCACCCCATTGGGGCAAAAAGTCGAGGCCTGTGACAAACTCGTGACAACTGCCAATAATTACCCCTTTGCCTTTCCTTTTACAGACTTTTGGGGCCCTCATTGCATCAAATCCCCTTAAATCTGTTGTCATTTCCCTGTAAAATTTTTTGGGTTTCCTCCTCAAAGAATTTGTTTTCTTTTTGGGGAAAAAGGGATTATTTTATTGAGGGCTTAATTATTTTACAATTATCCATGTCAAACTTATTTAAACTTGTTTTAACTCCTTTTCCGTTAGAGATATCAATCTGATTAAAATTTTCCCTTCTGCCTTTGCTATATGTCTCTGGACCTTCGTACTGTCAATACGTTTAATTCCTTTCACACCTCATTCGCCTGAAATCGACAGATTTGATCTTTTTCGACCATCTTTGCTTCATCCTACCGCGTCCATTTTTACACCAGTTGATCTATCACTTTTTTGTACCCCCAGTTCTTAAAGAACAGGGAGTACTTTAGAATGGGAACGAAGAAATGCTGTGTGTGTGTGTGTGTGTGTGTGTGTGTGTGTGTGTGTGTGTGTGTGTGTGTGTGTCTGTGTCTGTGTGTGTGTGTGTGTGTGTGTGTGTGTGTGTGTGTGTGTGTGTGTGTCCGTGGTCAAAAATGTGTTCCACTCGCTCCAGACAAAACTACTGGGCCGATCTTTCTGAAAATTTGTAGGTGTGTTCATTATGGATCAAGGATGATGCCCGACGTTTTAGTTTACCGTTACAGCCGTTACTAACGGCTGTAACGGCCTGTAACGGTTTTTCTTCTTTATGGAATATCTCAGAAAGTACTTGGCCGATCTTTCTGAAAATTTGTAGGTATGTTCATTATGGGTCACAAATATTGCCCAATGTTTTAGTTTACCGTTATAACCGTTACAACGGCTGTAACGGCCTGTAACGGTTTTTCTTCTTTATGGAATATCTCAGAAAGTACTTGGCCGACCTTTATGAAAATTAGCAGGTATGTTCATTATGGGTCACGGATGATGCCTGATGTTTTAGTTTGCCCCGTTATAGCCGTTACTAACGGTTGTAACGGCTTGTAACGGTTTTTCTTCTTTATGGAATATCTCAGAACGTACTTGGCCAATTTATAAGCGGTATGGATGATCTTGTGACAAATCGGATCCTCTGTCCATATGTAAGTGATGTAATGCTGAAAATGGATTAAACAACCGTTAAAAACCGTTATTCTGCCGTTATATCTTATATATAGGTCGATTTGAATGAAAGTTGGTATATAGAAAGGTTATCACACACAAATGGCACTTCTATATAGTGTTCCAAAATTTGACCGTTAAAAACCGTTATTCTTGACATATTGTCCAATTTGGATGAAATTTGATATCTACACAGGCTTTAGCTCAGTGAGGACTAAAATACCGGTTTCAAAAGTGCATATCGGTTATATAACCGTTAAACCGTTATTTTGCCGTTATTTTTTATATATGGTGGGTTTTAATGCAATTTTGTATATAGAAAGGTCATCACACACAAATGGCACTTCCATGCAGTGATTCAAAATCTGACCGTTAAAAACCGTTATTCTTGACATATTGTCCGATTTGGATGAAATTTGGTATGTACACAGGCTTTAGCCCAGTGAGGACTAAAATACCAGTTTCAAAAGTGTACATCGGTTAAATAACCGTTAAAACCGTTATTTCGCCTTTATTTCTTATCTCATAAAGCACTTGGCTGATTTATAAGCGGTTTGGAAAACTGGGAGTACGTTTATATGCTTCGCATCTTGTTTCTTTTGCATTTGTTCTTTTGTGCTCACCACAGTATTAAGTAGCTTTTCCTTTATCTGTCTGACAGCTTCGCTACATAGATCGTGTAGTGATACACGCAGATGCCCTGTCAGTAATGACTTTCACATTGCAAGCAGAAAAAGAGATGATGATGAGAAGGAAGATGAGGAGGAGGTGGAGGATGAAAACGAACAGGAAAAAGATGCTATCAACTAGTTTGAACTGTTTTCTGACAGCCTCTACGTCAACTCGTAAATATAGTTTAGGTCTCCTACAACTGCCCTAGCATGGTGTCATGGCTGTCGAGGAATCGTCACTACTTTTCACACCACTACCGTCAGAGGGAACGGCAAAAAGAGAGAGTGCGAAGAACAGAAACACAGTCATAAAGATAAGGACATGCATACGGAGTTAGAAAGATGAACTCGGAGACACTGAGAGTTAGACACTCGCACAGATACACTGACATCCAGACCCCCTGCCCCATCCACCCACTCCTCTACCACTCACACAAACACAACACACAATATAACAGACAGCCAGCCACAGAGAAATCGAGAAAAATACAGTGAAAAAGACGAACAGTGGCAGAGACAGGACAGTAAGACGGAAAGACAAAGAAAGACTCGGGAACAAAGTTAGAAATTGATCATGGTAACGACGATTCATTCAAACAGGCCATAACCACGTATGACGTGGAATCCTAAGGGAACAGTTATAATCTTCAGTGAAACAGTTGGTATCCCCAAGAAAATATTTGTGATCCTCAGAATGACTGTCTCCCCTCTTTTCATCGTTTCCTCGAGGTAAATGGTTGTTTTCCCAGAAGAAAACAACTAGAATCTTCTTGAGACTGCTGGTGTGCTCCTTAAGTATCGCCAACTGACGCAGACTGCTCTTAGGGAGAGGTGTTAGCTAGGCAATATCAAACCATGACGCAGTTCTTAAGAAAATGGACAATGTAACACGCACCTCATCTTCCTGGCTTGTCTGACATAAGTAACGTGATAAATTCTGCTCTGTAGTAACGTAGTCTATCTGTTCAAATGAGATACAATATTTGAAATACCATGTCTCAATTTGACAGGAAACCGCATAACAAAATTAGTTATCTTTTTTTTCTGATACATTTCAACGTTAAATGTAGTTTTACCTATCCAGTAAACGGTGAATCTATCACTATTATAAATCAAAACTGCTTCATTCTTCTTTCTGATATATTTCTAAGTTAAACGTAGTTTTACCTATCCAGTAAACGGTGAATCTGTCAGTATTATAAATCAAACTGCTTCACTCTTGCCAGCAAAAATCAGTTACTCGCTCTTTCAACACTGCGCGACACCAAGTACCAGGGGCACACAGAGAGGTGGAAGCGAGCCTCGTGGATAATGATAAGGGAGATAAGCTGCAGACAACTTACCTTGTACAATGGGGTAGAGGGCCTTTCTCGTGCTGTAATAATGCAGCAGTATTGTGCCGTCCCCTTTCTCAAAACACCTGACAGATGACAACAGCCCAATGAAAGTGTTAACGTATTTTCTCTTCGAGTCCACAAGACTCTCCATCCTATACTCGTGTTTAAGTGTGTACGAGCGTGCGTGCGTGCGTGCGTGCGTGCGTGTGTGTGTGTGTGTGTGTGTGTGTGTGTGTGTGTGTGTGTGTGTGTGTGTGTGTGTGTGTGTGTGTGTGCGTGTCTGTGTGCGCGCGCGCGCGCGCTCGCATGCGCACAACGCATGTGCCAGGGAAAGAAAACGCAAACTGGGCATGCAAATGACCACTTCTAACATGTTCCAAAAGTCTTGTGGCATATGACGAGTTTTCTGACTGTCAGAGTCACGATATTACTACTAACAAGAGAAACGCTGATCTTGCAAGTTAGACCACTAATCACCGTGTGCATAACATTTATGCCCGATGTTTACATCCTACTCAATCCGATCTCCAGACGTGCAAAGCCGGTGTACCAAACATCAACAACTAAACTGACATTGATGGTCATTATCTGCACTAGTTCAGACGACATTTTAAGATGAATAGGACCAGCAATGATGTCAAAAGAACGAAAAAGTCCGTTGACAAAGTGTTACCCACAACCGTTTGCCCTTTACTTTAAGTGGTGAGAATATTGCTTTAAACGTGATATAGTTACGGGCCTTTCACGAGATTGACTGTCAAAGCAGCTGGTGGCGAGCAATACTGAGTGCGAGTGCACCTGGCGCCCAATAAAACCGAGAACCGAAAAGTATCAAACCAATTATGTAATCACTGCTCCTCAGAGTTATGCGGTCCGGCATTTTGCGTAATAGCGCCCTACGTGTCACTTTTCAGTAGACGCCGAATTCACGCCGGTTATTTCGTTTCATGAACACTGGATGTCATCTGTTCGCCCTCTGTGTGTGTGTGTGTGTGTGTGTGTGTGTGTGTGTGTGTGTGTGAGTGTGTGTGTGTGTGTGTGTGTGTGTGTGTGTGTGTGTGTGTGTGTGTGTGTGTGTGTGTGTGTGTGTGTGAGAGAGAGAGAGAGAGAGAGAGAGAGAGAGAGAGAGAGAGAGAGAGAGAGAGAGAGAGAGAAATACTCAGAAATCTTATAACAAGAGAGTGAACAGGTGGGGGGGGGGGGGGGTGGTATGTGGAGCAGCCTAATGTGGCCTTCTTGGGTTATAAACAGCATGACCTGAGTAAGAAAAGGGGTTGAGAGAGAAATAAATATACACAACAAATTCTGATAAAGTTGGACTGAGAGACAGAGACAGCGAGACAGAGACAGACAGACCGCGAGAAAGCGAGGTAAAAGAGGTTTGGGATGGGCAGTTGCAGGTGGGGAGAGGGACGCTTAAAGAGACAAGGGTAAGAAACAGGGAGAGACTGACAGAATCACAGAAACAGTCTGGCGTACCTGAAAGAAGGAGCCATAATGTTTTTGTAGGAGAAAGACAGCAAGGAGTGGAGGGAGTCCAGGTTCTGAACGAAGCTGACAAAGTCTCCTCCCAGCACATACAGCATCTTGTCATAGCCATGCTTGAAACAATAGGTCAGGAAATGTTCCCCGAACACTCGCAGGACGTCCTCCACGGGAAGGCCTGAATGTCGATGAAAAAATCATGTCAGAGCCGTAATATCAATGAGCTGGGGCGCACAGTTTGTGTAGCCTACTATACTAACCGCCCTAAGAAAAAAGAAACGCATATCATATCGCTGATAATCGCACAAGCGTGTTTTATCAACAGGAACAACATCTGACTGATGGCAGAAGTTAGCATCATTTATGAATGAAATACTTTTCGCAACAGATGCTGAGGAACTTAGTCTGGATCTGGATCTGGATCATTACGTTGAAGGGCCTTGCGGCATAAATTTAAGGGGAGAGCGCGGGTACACCAGTCCCGCTGATAAAACGGCTGCGCGGAAGCAGTCTACTGTCTTCGCATGCACTGTACTCTCTTCCAGATGGTTCCTGTCAATTACAGTTTTTTTGAAAAATGATCTTTTTGTTGTTGTCGTTATTACACTGAACGGGTTTAAAACACTTTGTATTATTAGTAGTAAAAGCTTCTAAAATATTGGCACTGTAAAAGTCAGTAAACATTTTTAGACAGCGAAGGAGTTGTGAGACTCAACTTATAACAACTCTCAATGATTTTAGTAACTATTTAAACAACAGACAGCAAATAGATGCAATTTTATTAGACTTTTCTAAAGCTTTTGATAAGGTTGACCATGAGGGCCTGCTGCTTAAATTAGAACACATTGGCATTGGCGGTTCTTTGCTAAAATGGGCTAGATCATTCCTCGTTGGGAGAACGCAGAAAGTTGTTGTGGAAGGGTCGTCATCCCATTGTAAACCAGTCTTGTCAGGTGTACCACAGGGAACTGTTCTGGGGCCCTTGTTTTTCTTAATTTATATAAATGACATAAGTAGAAATCTCTCTCCTGGAACTACTATAAGGCTTTTTGCAGATGACAGTTTAGTATATAGAACAATCAGAAGCAAGAATGATACTCGCATTCTACAAGAAGATCTAAACGCTTTACAAGAGTGGGAAAGAACTTGGAAAATGGAATTTCATCCCCAAAAGTGCCAAGTGTTGGTATATGTAACAAACGCTCACCAATTAGATCAGATTATTCTATCCATAATACTATTCTTAAAGAAACTAATGCTGCAAAATATTTAGGCGTGATTATAGATAGTCGTCTTAAATGGAAAGAACATTACAATTTTAGTATGTAAGAAAGCAAATAACATCTTAGCTTTCTTATACAGGAATATCAATGACTGCCCCCAAAAGGTTAAAGACGACTGCTACAAAACACTGGTTAGACCAGTACTGGAATATGGTTGCTCAGTTTGGGATCCTTACCATCTAAAGGACATTGATAACCTCGAAAAGATTCAGAAGAGAGCAGCACGGTTCGTAACAGGGAACCAATCAGAGAAAAGGGGAATACTTGGAAGAACATGAGGAAATTAGAATGGAAACCCTTAGAAAGAGAGAAGAGCTTTTATTAAACTTAATACCTTTTTCAAAGGCAGAGCTAAAGTAATTGATATTCCAATGGAACAACTAGTATTGAATAAGTAGCACCAGGAGTGGCAGTCATGTTTATACCATACCTGCATCAAATATAGACAGCCACTTACATTCTTTTTATCCCAGTTCTGTACGGCTGTGGAACTCACTGCCGGGTGCCATCAAGATTGCCACAAGTGCAATCTCATTCAAGGGACAAATTGATTCGACAGTTTTGAGATCTGCATATTGACGATTTTCTATTTTTACTTCCCCAGATATTTTATTATTACCTGGGCCTGAATTTGGCCATTGCTTTTAACTTATTAATATCGAGTGCGACCCCTTGTTGCCAAATTTGCTCCAGGGGCCAACAGTCTTAGTCGCACTGTTTTATGTTATTTTATTTTATTTTTTAATATGCGCGCTGGTGACCTACTCGTTTTTTGAGTGAACCAGTATTTTAGGAAGAAGAGAAGAAGAAGGAAGACTCTGCGCCTAAAACGGAGCGGGGATAAGAAGTCATAAGATGACAGTGCTGGCACCATCTGATAAGTAAGAGCCATGTGAGTTTCGGCCGTATGATGCGCAGCATTAACCCACATTTTCGTGTTTACACTTCAAATCGATCCACGTGGGGAAGAGAGTCGGTGTGCACCTATGCATGATAATATATTTAAGTGGCGAAAGTGAAACAACATGGCGACGGCTGCTCTCGCGAAGAACACGAGAAGAGAACAGTAATATGCCGACTCTACCCCACTTGCTCCTCCACCGAGTTTTCGGGCGAAAGTGGCCTAGAATCAGCATATTACTGTTCTCTGACAAGTAAGACGTCAATAACCAAAAATAACGATTATCTACAAACAAACATACTTGTGCAGGGTTATCCGTTTTCAATACTAATTTACTAAAACTTTTCAGATTTTAGTTTTTGTTTAATCCTATGTTTTTCTTGATCGTTTTCAATAACATCATTTTCGCGCAAACATTCTTCAAATGAGTCTCTGTCTTTCATGTGGAATAACACTAAAGTCTTTAATGTTCTCTAAAGTCTTTTAAAACTGAGTTATATTTCTGACATAAAATCCACACACTTATTCGAGCATGTCTTCCGCTGAAAGCTAGTTTCGACAAAGTGTTTCTCTTTTTAACTATGTCTTTTTCTGCTGAACAGTCATCTATAATAAATAGCGTTTGCGTTCCCTCAAACAATATAAAAAAGCGTTCTAGACATTCACTCAGTTTATTGCTGGGATTAACTAAATATATGTCATCATCTGTCCATATAAACCTTCTATCATGATATGCTTTGTTCCATTTAAGTGTTGGACAGAAAACCAGAATATGATTAAAATTATAACGATAAACTGTTTGTAACAGGTCGAGGATAAATATTGTTTTTTCCACAAACAGTCTGCCCACAAATCAATGAGCAATGAGGATTTTTGTCATAAAGTTTAACTGCTCCATAGTTTTATAACAGAACTTAATCTAATCCAGTTATTATTTTTATCATACTCTCTGTCAAAACTTGTTCAGTATAATAAAACCCTATAAGGCCTAAATGTGTAAGATTAATCCAATTTAGTTCTGTAAGATTGTTTCTATTTAAGTCAACATTGATTTTGTTGCTTGTTGTTATGATCTTAATATCCTCGCCATTGTGAAGAACGACGACAACAACGTTAAGACGTTTAACGTTTAAGTTTTGCCAGCTAATATTAATTCCTTTTATAAGGTCGTCACTAACGCCCACAACCGCCATCCCTCTCCACATCTTTAAAGACAGAAATTTTTTCAAATATCATTGTGAACGTGTCTACTT
>JAFLJL010005026.1:0-14755 GCA_018398815.1 Conus ventricosus
TTTTTGGGCGCATGCATGGATGTTGGCTTGTTTTATTAGTACTTATTCACGGAAAAAAAAGATGAAAAAAATAACTTGGGGGTCCCATCAAATTTGTTCGGACATGTCAAACTCAAACATTCGGGCGCCACGTAGACCGGGCCCGTGTTCGGATCCGGAAATTTAAACTTAGGGGAAAGGGGGTTTCCCCGAGACGGCCCCCCCACCCAGATGACTAAGCCGTTTTGACCGACCCCTCTTCTACGAGACGAGTGAAGCCACTCAGGTCACGGGCCATTTTGGGGAAACCCAGGTCATTTTTACTCGACGTCGGGGATCCTACCCAGACTCAGCTCCCATTTTTAGATTGACCATTCCACATTTAAAGTCACGGGGGCCATTAATGGGAAAAGGGGGGGAAGAAGTGTGTGGGGGGGGTGAAAATTAGCTAATAAATTAAAATGCCCAAAAACCCCACAGAGAGAAAGGTGTGAAAGGCGTGACTGTCATGATTTGAACATCCAAGGGAAAATTAAAAGGGGAAAAACTTCGGGTGTCAGGGCGGAAAAATACTACCAATGTCTCGCCCTTTTCGACAGATCGGACAATAAGAAAATTGAGAGGGAGAGAACGCAAAGAACGAGGGAAAAAAGAACAAAGAGAGAGGGGGAAAGAGGTTTGATGGAGCTCTCAAGAGAAGGGCAGAGGAAAGAGATAGGAGAGAAGAAAACCCAAAGTTGAGAGATTACATGAGATAGTCTCAAGGAAGGCTGAGGGAGTGTGGAGAGAGAGGAAGTTCAAATTTATGAAGAAGAAAAAAAGAAAAGAAAAAAGAAAAGAAAAGAAACCCATTCCATTTTTTAAAAGCAACTAAAGAGAGAGAGAGAGGAGGTGAAAAGGTTAATCAGGAAAAAAGAAAGGAGAACAGACGATGGAAAGTCACTTTTTCTACCCTAACCGGGGGGTTTCGACCTCATCCCTGGCAGCGTCACTTCCCAAACAGAACCACACCAACGCCAACAGCCACCACCAGGCCCCCATCAGCCAAACCATGCCGGCAGTTTGTCGGTGTAAAAAAAAGGACAGTGAAAAAAAAAGAAAAAAAAAGAAAAGACATATTCGTGATAGTTAAGACCCTGGCCGGGTTAAAGTAAAATCTTTTTAACCGGGTTAGTTAAGATTTTTTTAGAAAATGATTTGTAAAGTGAGGAAAGAGAAAAAGTTTTTTTTTTTTGATTCCTATCATTGATTTTTTTCTATGATCATGTGTTAAAGTTATAGATTTACATGTTTTTTTTGGACGAATGCTGATTGAAAATTGTAACAAGCTGGAGGGGTTTTTGGGCTGGCGCTAGTCCCTTCCTCCACTCATTACCCCGAGGTTACAATTTATTGGGAGCCCTCCGGGATATTTCGGGCCCATTTTTTATAATTGTTCAACTTCTCAGAGAGGAAGCTGGGGGGATTAAAAGATTGTAACTAAGCAAGGGTTTTTTTACTGTGTTCCCAAATATTAAATACTAGGCTTGGATTGTTTCCAAGATATTAAATACAGCGGGCTTTTCACCCCCAGAGTACTTTTTTCGCACAGATTGCCTAAAATTCGTCTCATAGTTGGGTCAGGCGCGGGCTTTTATAAAAACTAATACGTTGCCCAAGCAAATATTGTCATTAAAGGATTGTGCTATTACCACCGTGTGGGAAACCCACCTTTGGCGTCGTAGTTAAAAACTTGTTCAAAAAAAAAAAAAAAAAAAAAAAAAAAAAAAAGGAAGAGGATAAAATGGGGGAAGAAAAACACCCCTATTGAACAACTTGTAGGTCGCTCGTGTCTAGGTTCTCAGGAGATGATTTGCGACTTTTGTTGAAAACCAGAAAAGAGGGAAAAGGGGATAACGCGGGGAAAGACGACGTGTCCGGGGAAAAATACCCAGAAGGAAACAGAAAAATGAAGCGGGGAAACAAAAAGGGTTTAAAGCGGGGGAACCGGGAAACGGAAAGATTAAGGTTCAATGGGTTTGGAAAAGTGAAATCAAAGGGAGACCCCCCGAGATGGTACTCACTTTCCAGTACTCTGGCGCAGCTATCCCCCCCGCCCCAAAGTTGCCAAAATTTCTGGGAAAGGGACCGATTCGATTGATGATACTCGTCTTTTCGAAACTTTGCAACCAGTCAGGGTTGGCCTCCAAAGAGTGGCATCATTTGTCTCTTTTTATTGAGGGGTAAGGCGTTGCAGTTTTTTACGATTGCCAGCAAACAACAGCATTTTGGTGTGGTAAGGAGTCTTTAATGAAGGATTTGCCCTCAAAGGGGAAGGATTCAAAAAAAATTTCTTTTCAGCAAATTGCAAGCGGGGGAAACGACACTCTTTTTGGGCACGTCTAGACACTATTTTGAGAAAGGGCTAGAGTTGGGGTACGAAAAAGGAGTTCCCCGAGTTGAAAAATTATGAAAAACCGATTTTGTCGGGTTGGGGCCCTGACAAACCCATAAATTTGAAGAGAGACACCAGAACGCAGGGGATTTTTAAATCGAGAGTGTAAAGGGGCTTTTTTGGGGCCTAAGGTGCGGGAAAAACAGGTGCAGCCGGGGTGAGAAAGTCAAAGATAGGAGTTTTTTCGCAAAGTCTGCAAACCCAGGGTGGGCAGAAGGAAGGGCAAGGGCATTGATTTTTCATTTGTCACAAAAAGGGGACATGGGCTGGGATTGTCGCATAGGCCCAAAAGGCAGCCCCTTTGAAAGGGGGGAAAGGGTCGTCGGGGAAACGACCGAGGGGGAACCCAAAAAGGGTTTAGTCTGAAAGGGGGTAAGTGCAGCCTATGGCTAGCCTGAAGCGTCAGTGCAGGATGGGGGGCACAGCGAGGGTTCGTTCCCAGGGAAAAGGTGGGGGGCCACAAGGGGAAAGGTTACGAGACACTGGTTTTCAGCGGGGAAATACAACAACGGGGTCGAAAAGGGGTTTTGACGGGGGCAAACCCAAACCCTGTACCTATCGAGGGCACTGTGAGGGGGTTCCAGTTCAAGATAAAAAGTACGCCCTTACTTCTCGGGCGATTGTCTGCTTTGGGTGATGGAAAACCCCCCTTTCGGGTTTGATCTTGGGAAAATTCCGGGAAAGGGACCGGGGGACCTGAGTGTTGACTGCAAGGGGGCAGCGTTCAAACAGGAGCAAGAAGGAGGAAAAGGTTTTAAAAACCGTATTGCCGGGAAGGGAAAATGGGCTAGAGGTCGCCTGGGGTTGGGCAGCACGGAAAAAACCCCTTCGCTCGTGAAGTCTTGGGGAGTTCAAGAGGGGGGAGAGAAACAGGGGGTTAAGGGAGGTGAACAAATTTCTTGTGAAAGGCGGGGTTTGTACCGGTGTTCCCCAAGGGAAGACGGGTAAGGACCACTCAGTTAGAGGTCCCCCAGCGTGTTATCGGGGACCTGCATGTGGGGGTCACGAGTCGCTCAGGGGGGTATCTGGGCACCACAAAAACAGCTAACCGATTCTTTGATGATTTCAGGCCAGAGCAAGGGCGACATAAAGGGGTTCTGCATGTCATGTGAGTTGTCAAGGGCAGCCAAAGGGGTAAAGAAAGGCGCCTCTTAAACACCCCCCTTAATTACACCCCGTAGGAGAGTGGCGTTGATCATTGGCCCCAATCGCGCCCTGTTCCAAAAGGGCGGGCACAGGAAAGTGTTACGCTGGTGGACTACGCGACCCATACCCAGAAGCGGTTGCATTGAAAGGCTAGACGCACGGGTCCTGAAGGGCTGTAGACATTTTCTCTCGGGGGGGTGTCCCGCACAATTCTCAGTGACAGGGGTCACAGTCCCTGGGGCTGGAGGGAGGTAAAACAGGCTGCTAGGGATCACACGCTGCTCATACCCCATACCACCAAAATGCAAGGCTTGGGAAATTTTCAAGGGGTCTGAAGGGAAATTTAAAAAAAACCTGTGGGGGAAAGGCCCCAATTGGGACCGTACATTCCAGGGGCACTTTTTGCCTACAGGAACCCCCCTCGGAAAGCACAGGTTTTTCGCCTTGACTGCGTATGGGGGACAGTTCGGGACCGGTGTTCCAAAGGCGGGGCCCGGGGAAACAGGATCCAAAGAAGTAAAAACCACAAAATCAGTAGTGGTAACTTCCCAAATAGCTCGGGGAGACTTTAAAGGCGCGGAGATTTTTCAGGGGGGGGCTAGGGCGTCCAAAGAACATATGACAGGAAGGGAGGAAGCAATTCCTCAAGGGGGGAGACAAGTCCGTTACTGCTTCCCCGGATCACAACAAGTGCTGATGCTTGGGAAGGACCCTTCACCATCATTAAAAAGGGTAATGGGGACTACCCAAATGATTGAAGGGAAATCAAAATTTTCCCCATCAAATCTACTCCGCAAAAAAATTCAGGGAGACTCGCACATGGGCGCACAGAATCATTGATGGGGGTGAAGGAGCCCACGAAGGGGGGGAATTTTTGTTGCCTATTTCCAGGAGAAGAGTATACGGGGATTGTCAGTATAAAGGGGCTAGACAGTGGGAGACGGGAGGAATTTTGGGGGCTCCTAGAACATATAGGGCCCCCTGCTGAAAACCACGGGACAACTCTAGAGCATGTCGGGGAGTTAACATCACAGAAACCCGTACATGTGAAAGCCCCCCATCCATATCCCCCAAGAAAGTGTCAGGAGGAGTGAAAAGTTTTGGGCCCTTTGGGGGTATTGAACCGTCCAAATCAATATAGTGCACCCGTTCTTATGGGGAAAAAAGTGGGTGAGCATCGATTCTTGTCGACTTAACTCGAAAAAGTGTCACCCAAGGCGATGCAAGGTCAACCCAAAGGAAAACCTTCGCTCAGATCCCACAAACAGAGCCCTATTTACCGGACGACTACAAGGGTTACTGGCAAAAACCCTTTAGTGGGACCAAAGGAAGTCAAAAACATTTTCCCCTCCTTGGGCTATACCCGTGGCGGTACTCCCTTTTGGGGTGGCAACGCACCGCGGGGCTTTTCTCGAAAGATGAGGAAGTATTGACGGGATGGAAGGGGTTGTAATTTCGGATGACTTTTTGAAGCACCCAACATGGGGGGAGCATATGAGGCAGCTAGGAGCAGTCTTGGGAGGGTTTACAACCTCTCCGCCAGACCAACAAAATGCCAGGGGTTTGGTTTCAAGCCTGGGTTCCAGGTTTTTGTTGTCGGGGGCGACACAAACACCGGAAAAAGGGGGTGGGAAAAATGAGGAAATTTAGAGGCCCCCCCCCCCCCAAAAAAGAAATCGGGGTTGCTGGTTTTTTTGGGTTTTTAGGGGTTTGTCCCCAAAATTTGCTGCAACCGATCCTCTCATGATTTTGGTTCAAGGCAGGAAACCGGGAGTGGTCGAGTGGTCAGACCTGCAGACAACACTGCAGACGGTTGGAAAGATAGGTTCCCGTCCCATCTTGAAGCTACCAATTTGCCAAACCCTTTTTTTGCGGGAAAACATCAGGTGGGGGATAGGTGCAGTTTGTTACAGGGGCATGAAGGGGGCGAGTTTCCCCGGGGGAGGTTTTGCTAGAGGGTTTTCAAAAGGGGAAAAGGGTACGCAAAGGTGGAGAAGAGGTTTACTGTTGTGGGCCGTGCAGAAGTTCCCAAATACTTGTATGGGAAAAAAGTTCGGATCAGACGGATCACAACCACTCAAATTCCCGCAGGGGCGCGTTTTAAAAAAAGCGAGTGCTGCGTTTTTGGGAAAGGGGACTGCAGCCCCACAGGTACGATGCAGTACATCCCCGGTCCGAAAAGTCGGAGCTGAAAAAATTTAAGCCTGTAGTCTAGCAACTGCAACTCAGGGGGGGGGGTCGCATTCCGGGGGGTTTTTTGAAATATTGGATGACAGTTAGTTATTGGATATGGGGTTCATTCCCCCTTGGTAGGTTTTATATTTTTTTTTTTTTGAACTTGTTCATATTTTTTTTGTGAGACTTGTTCATGTGGAAAGAGTTTTTTCTTGGGCATACAGTCGCTTGTGTAGTGAGCTTTTTTTGCAATAAGTGAGGAGGAGTTCCTCAGTGAAGTGCGGATGTGATATATTTATTGTGCTTTTCATAAGAATTGGAAAAAAGTTGGGAAACCCCGGTAGGGGAATCGCATAAGTGCGCACAGAGGGCGTTATAAAAAGATTGAAATACGCAAAGGCACGTCAATGAAACTCATTGGGTGGGATCACTAATGATTTTTAAATTTATAAACCTTTGGTTGTAAAATTTTTTTTTAAACTTTGCACGTGTAGCGTGTGTAGCAAATTGGTTGTTGTCCTTTTTTGTACCGTTGTTTTGAGACAAAGCGGACATGGTCTTTTGCAAGGGGAAAATTTTCACGGACAAAAAATGAAACAACCCAACTTGGGGGGTCGCCCGTCAAATTTTTTCGGACATAAGTCCAAACCAAAAATTTTAGGGGCCACGTAGACCCGGGCCCCTGTTTTGGGGTCCGGCCAAAAAAAGCTTAGGGAAGGTTTTCACCGGACGGTCCACCCCACCCAGACTACAACCGTTTTGACCGACGCCTCGAGTCTAGCAGACGAGTCGTAGGCCATCGGCTCATTGGCCACTTTTTGGGAACCCCGGGCTTGTTATCAACTCGTGGACCTACCCAACCACTACCACTTTTTATTTACCTGTCCCCGACTTAAGTCACACGGGCCGTTTAAGTAGGGAAAGGGGGGAAGGAGTGTGTGGTGGGGGGGAAAAACTAGCTAATCAAATTAAAAAGACCAATTGACCACCCCAGAAGTAAAGGGGTGTTTGGCGTGACTGTCAGATTTGAACATCCAATGGAATTAGGGGGATAACTTCGGGGTTTTAGGGCGGGAAAAAAAAACGACCAATGGGACCGCCCTTTTGGACAGACGGGACAAAAAAAGATTGGAGGAAGAAAGGGAAAGGGGGAAGAACGAAAAAAGAGAGGGGGGGAGAGAGGTTCAATTGGGGCTCTGCAGGAGAGAAGGGCAGGGGGAGAGAGAGGGGGAGAGAAGAGAACCAAATTGAGAGATTTCGAGATAGTCGAGAGGGAAAGGGTGAGGGAGATGTGGAGAGAGAGAAGGTTGTAATTTTAAAAAAAAAAAAAAAGAAAAGAAAAGCAACCATTCCATTTTATAAGAGCAACTAGAAGAGAGAGGAAGGAGAGTGCAATCGTTTAATGCAGGAAAAAAAAGGAGAAAAGATCGATGTATTGTCACTGTTCTACCCTAACCGGGGGTTCCCCAAACTGGCAGCGTCACTTCGCCAAGCAGAACACAAAAAACGCCCAAAAGTCCACCCCGACCAGGGGCCCTCAGACCAACCCGTGCCGCATTGTGTCGTGTTGTGAAAGGGCGGAAAAAAAAAGAAAAAAAGAAAAGACAGTGTTCGTGAATGTTAAGATACCTGGCCCGGTAAAGTAAAAATCTGTTTATACCCGGGTTTGTTAATGAGTTTTTAGATAAATGATTTTGTGAAGTTGAGGAAAGAGGAATGTTTATTTTGTTGATTATTCTTTTGTTTCGTTCTATGATCTGTGTAGTAAATTATAGCTTTATAGTGGTTTGATGTACGAATGCTGATAATGAAAAGGGTTGTAAGCAAACTGTGAGTGTGTTTGGGGTCGTAGTCCTTTTCCCCCATGACATTTCACCCAGGTTGACAATGTATTGGTTTTGAAATTTTGGGGTATGTTTTTAATATATACATAATATAAATATATATATTATAATAAAATATATAAATATTTATATATTATTTAAAAATAATTTTATATATATTTATATATATATAAAATATTATATAAATATAAATATATTTTTGTGGTGTGTGTTGGGTGTGTGTGGTGTGTGTGTGTTTTGGTGTGTGTGTTGTTTTAGTTCAGTTTTTTTAGTTAAAAGCCTTCCACTAAAATGAAAAACGAATGTGTTGTGGTGTTTGTGTGTGTGTGTGTTGGTGTGGTGGGTGTGTGTGTTATCTATGTGTGTGTTGGGTATTATATTTGTGAAAATGGATATAATTTTTGAAAAAGATTATATGTTGTCCCCCCTTTTTTATCTCTCCTTCTCCTCTCCCCTCTCCTTCCCCCTCTTCTCTCTCTCTCTCTCTCTCCTCTCTCTTCTCTCTCTCTCTTTTCTCCCCTTCTTCTCTCTATCTCTTCTCTCTTCTTCTCTCTCTCTCTTGTGTGCAGTGGCGTTGTAGGTCAATCCAAAATTTTGTCATGTTCATTTACGTTATTTTATACAGGCAAATTTTGTACGTTTTAGTCGTTCCATTTCAATCATTACATCCAGCTTTCCCCCCTCCTCCCCTTTCCTCCCTCCTCTTTTTTTTCCCCCCCCCCCCCCCACCCCCCCCCCCCCCCCCCCCCCCCCCCGCCCCAAATGTCATCTCACTTTGTTAAATACTTTCAAACGAATTCATCCCTTTGGGCGAAAAATTAATGCAGGGGGTGCCTTGCTCTCTCTCTCCCCCTCTCCTCCCCCTTTTCCTCTCTCCCCCTCTCCTCCCCTCTCCTCTCTCTCTCCCCCCTCTTCCTTTTCTCCCCCTCCTCTCCCCTTTTAATGCGGCAAACGGCGGGGTTTTTTGGTGTTCAAAAAAAAGTCGCACTTTGTCATATTCATTTTCACTGTCTTTTTTCTTTCCTCCAACCCTTTAATTTGTATTACACTTACCAATGTTTCCCCAGCCCCCCCTCACTCCCTCCCCCCCTCTCTCCTTCCTCTTAATTAATTTATTCTCTTTTTTATTTATTTTTTTTTATTTTTTGTTATTTTTAATTTTTTTTTGGGTTGTTTTTTTTTTATTATTTTCTTTTTTTTTTGGTTTTTTTTTTCATTTATTTTCCCTATTTTCTTTTGATGTTCCTCTATAAATTACATGACCGCTTTGCTTGCTTTCTTTGATTTCCCTTTACTTTTTATTGTTTCACGGGCATGTTGTGGGTCCCTATTTCCGGGGCAGGATTTGGAGAAAAAAAAGCACGTTAGGCTTACAATTATTTTTGGGGTAAATAAAGAATTTTCTTGTCTTGTCTTGTCTCTCTCTCTCCTTTCTCTTTTCTCTCTCCCCAACTTTGTCATGCAAAAAATTTTTTTTTCCAAAAATTTTCCCAGAAAAGCACCAAAAAGCGTTTTTTGTTCTACTTTTTGTTCTTAATCTCATTGCAGTTTGGCCGGGGGCCCTTTTGCAAAAAAACAATTTGAGTTTTGATTCTCTCTTCTCTCTCTCTCTCTCCTCCCCTCACCCCTCTCCCCCCTTTTCCTCTCTCCATCCAATATATCCCTCTCCCCCTCCAAAACCCCGTAGCCAGTTTTAACCCTTCCCCCAGCACCATATCTTCTTTCTTAAAAAAATTTATGACGGGACTAAAATTTGGGAAACTGGGGCCCAGAAGTAAATAAATTTTCTTTTTTCCCCTTTTTAAATTGTGGCCGGCTTCATCTCTCTCTCCCTCTCTCTCATCTCTCCTCTCCCCTCACCCCCCCTCTCCTCTCCCCTTCTCTCTCCTCTCTCCTCCTCCCCTCTGTGGGGTGCGTGTGTGTGGGTGTGTGTGTGGTGTGGTTTTGTGTGTGTGTTGTGTGGGGTGTGCGCCGCGCGCGCGCGGTGTGTGTTGCCCCTTTTCCCTTTCCCCGCCCCCTCTCTTCTTTACATTAACACCCCCCCTTTCCCCCTTTTCCTTTTAAAGGTCTATTTTTTGCCCTCCCCCCCCCCCCTCCACCCCCCACGCCCCTTCTACTGATCTTGCCTATCCTCACACCCCCTAACCCCCCCCCCCCCCCCCACACACAAAACACACACCCCCTTTCCGTTCTTTTTTCCCAATCTGCTGCAATTAAATTTTTCCTAAATTTAGCACACCCCGCCCCCCCTCCGCCGGTTAAATTCCCGACAACCAAAAATGTTTCCCGCGGGTCAATTTTTGATTTTTCATTAAAAAAAAAAAACGGTTTGAGGGCAACGTCAAATTTTCCCTTTTGTTTGTTTAGGGGGTTTGTTTTCATGACGGGCCTTCCCCCTCCCCGTCCTCCGTCTTTCTTCATCTCATTGTGACCCATCAGAAACCTCCTCTTTTTTTTCCCTCCGCCATTTACAGCCCCCCCCCCTCCCCCTCCCTCTCATCCCCTCTCCCCTCCCCCTTCTCTCTCCTCTCCCCTCTCCTCCTCCCCGTAGGGAATGAAAAAAAAGGGTTTTTTTTTCATATACCTACTGATGCCTGTAAGAATGTTTGTCTGTTACGGGGGTTTTTTTTTACTTTTTATTTGGGTATTTTTCTTCCTTTTTTAAATGATTTGTGACGTCACTCACCCTGTGACAGACGCCATCGTCCACATGTCATTAAATTTTTCGAGTTTGAGATCGAGTTCTCTTCCTCACCCTCTCTCTCTTTTCATATAAAAAAATTTATTTTAAAAGGATAAGAAAAGATAATGTTGCATTAGCCACCCCCGCAGAGGGCCACATCGGGCGTAAAAAATATATATATATATATAATATATATATATATATATATATATATATATAAATATATATAATAAAAAATAAGAAACTAAAAATTTTCCAAAGGGATAATACCGAGCCCCGTTCCAGCAATTACAGTTGGTGTTGCAATGACAGCAAGAAATTTTAAAATTTAAAAACAAAGCTTGCTCTTTGCCCAATTTCTTCAATCTAAGACATAAAGCAAGTTTTTTGGGTTTAAAATTTCCCAATATATATAATATATATAAATATATTTTAAAATTATATAAATATTATGAACCCCCCACTTTCTAAAACAATTTTCCCCCGAAAATTAAGTTTTTTTCCCTTTTCCCTGAGCAAGCTTTTTTAAACCATGTTTTTCTTCTTCTTTTTTCCTAAAATACTGGTTAAACTAAAACGTAGGTCACCAGCGCGCATGTTAAAAAGTAAAATAAAATAACAAAAAAATAGTGGGGAAATCAGACTGTTGGGGGCCCCGGAAACAAATTTTCCCAAAAAGGGGGCGCACTCGATAAACCCAAAAAGTTAAAAAACATGCCAAAATTTTTGGGCCCCGGTAAAAGTAAAATACTGGGGGGTTAAAATAGAAAATCCCTCAATATCCCGACTCCAAAACCTTGGGTGCCCCACATGTGCACAGTAAATTCTGTGATTTTGGAAAGAAAGGAAGGACGGTGTTTGGGGGTTAAAAAGAATTATTTTTTTACCAGAAATGTGGATTAAAAATTATTTTCACTCTATCCTTCTGTCACTTTACCTATCCTGGGATATTCTTTTGTCTGCTGTTTTTTTTAAAAAAAACTCTCCCCTCCTCTCTCTCTCTTCTCTCTCCTTTCCTCCCCTCTCCCCTCTCCTTCTCTCTCTCCCTCTCTCTCCCCTCAGTTTAATTCCCCTCTTTGGCACTGAAGCATAATTATGTTGGTCCCCCCGTTTGATTCCCGTCTCTAAACCCCTTCTCTAAAACACACACCCACACACACACCCACACACACACACACACACACACACACCACACACACACATACACACATAGGGACCCACTCCCCAAAACATACCTAGCGCGTGCCACAAAGCATGCACACACACACACACACACACACACACACACACCCCACACCAAAAAAACCCCCCAAAACAAAACACACAGAAAACCCACACACACAACCCCACACACACATAATTTTATATAAACCCAAAACAAACGCACACAATTTTGTCCTACACACACTCACACGTTTTTTTAAAAAGCACAAAAAATTATATGTATGCAAACAACACACAAAAAACACACCCAAACACACCACAAAACACACACACACAACACACACACCCACACACATGCACGCAAGCGCGCACACACACACACACACACACACACACACATCCCGCTTTCGTACATTTTAAAAGCACACACATGCATGCATGCAAACAAGCAGTGCCCACAACCCTGCACAACCCCCACACAAACACACACAAACACACACACACACACACCACACACCCTGCACCCATGCCAACATTTGCAAAAAACACACCCACCCACACACACCACAAAACACCACACACACACACACACCACACACACACACACACACACACACACACACAAAACCACACACACACAAACACACCCCACACCCCACACCACACACACACCCCAAACACCACAGCACTCACTCACCCACACGTCTGCCTCTTTTAAATGTCAAAGAAAACACAGTAGTTTTAAAAAAAACCGAAAATATAATGATTTCCTTTTTTCTGCAACTTTTTTCATATTTTTTATTTTTCAGCTAATCAGACATCCCCACAGCTTGACCTTTGGGGCTTTTTTGTTTTTTTTCCCTTTGGGGTTTCCTCTGTCAGACTGTCTCTCTTATTTTCTCCCCCTGACTGCTTATTCCCCCTCTTTTTAGTTTTTTTTTAAAATGCTATCCCCTTGTTTTTTCTTCTGGTTTTTCTTCCCCCCTTTCCCTCTTCTTTATTTTCTTCCCTCCCCCAAATTTCCCCTAAATTACAACATTTTTTTTTTTTTTAAATTTTTGGGGTTTTTTGTGTGTGTTCAGCCCAAAAAAAAAAGGGAAATTTGGCAACAGCTTATTTTTTCCCATGCTTAATCTCATTGCACACCCAAAAATATCTGAAAAAAAAAAATAAAGAAATTTTGGGGAAAGGGAAAAAGTGAGAGAATTCACAAAAGCAAAAAATATCAGGGCCCCAAACACGATATTATTAGGCTAGCATAGCGAAAATCTAAGATTTGAGCGGTGGTTTTGACGTAAAAACAGGCAAGGGTTACAGTGCCGGACTTCCATGCTAAACCCAGCACTGCTTAGTGAGTCTTAAAGGGAGAGTCTGTTTCTCCATCTTCCAGATCAGAAAGTGAAAAAATTTTTGATTTTCCAAATTCCCTTTTAAATATACCCCGAAAAAAGTATTTTGAGGGAAAGCCAAAAAGGTTTTTATGATCCACAATCAGTCTGAAACAAAATGTTCCCAAATTTTCTTGGTAACGCACAAATTGGGAAAGGGCCCCTAATCCATGATCAAGCACATGTTGACAGTTTTCCTAATCCATGATCATGCCCATGTTCAAAGTTCCATAATTCATGATCTTTCACATGTTCAAAGTCAAATAATCAATGATAATGAACATATCAAAGGTCCCATAAATCATGATCATACCCAGATAGAGGTCCCAAGATCCATGATCATAATATGGTAAAGGTCTTATACTCCATGTTCACGTACAAGGTAAGATTCTAAGATCCATGATCATGCATATATGAAAGACCCATAATCCATGATCATACATATATCAAAAGTTCCAGAAACCATGATCATACGCATGCACAGGGTCTCATAATCCACATTAGAATTTGCTGGGTCATGGAAGCAAGAAAACACACACCATACACCTAAATACCTGGAGAGGACATGGGTCATTCAAATAATATTCACTGCTCTCTGAAACATTCTAATGGAGCGACATGTGTTTGTCATAGACAAACTAAGAACAACGTCTGCCACAGCCCCTCAAACCACCAACTGCTCATAGAAGCTGCATGTTAACAAGAATAATCCCATGCACCATCCTCTCTCTCCTCTCTCTCTCTCCTCTTCTCTCTCTCTCACTCTCTCTCTCTCTCTCTCTCTCTCTCCTCTTCTCTCCATCTCTCTCTCTCAAAAGCAAGAAGCAAGTGAATCCAAAATTATTTAATTTTTCAACCATTTTTTCACTCATTTCCTGAAAATGTCAATATACCTTTCTCTTCCTTTCTCAAACCTTTCCCTCCCTTGCCTCCCCCTCAATCTTCCTTACACCTCAACTCTTTCTCTCTCTTTTGATTATATCACAATTTATCAGTTCACTTTGATTGTGAATCTTATCAATTTTTTCTATATTTATCTATTCTCTCTTCTTTTTTTTCTAAAGTCATCTCACAGTCCATCAATGATTTATTCAATGTGTATGGTTTGTGTTGTTACAGTGCTCCTTCCTCATCCTCAGACTGACCCTCTTTATTATTTCCTTTCAATAGTGAATGTCCATTGTGACCAGATCTTTCTCACAAATGAAAACCTTCACTAAAAGGGAAGGAGGAACAAAATCTTCATTCAGATGGAATACTCACTTGACTTGCTGCTCTTTCTTCTTCTGCATGAAGTATTTCTTCTTCACCTCCTGCAGTTCTCGAGCAATGCGCTCGATTTCGTACTTGTACTCGCTCACCTGGGACTCGTACATGTTCAGCTCTGATGCCATGGCCTGTAATGATAGAACAATCTCCATCACTACAGTGATTCTCTATAGAATTTCTGAAAGCATAACTTCAAAACAGTGGTGTGTGTGTGTGTGTGTGTGTGTGTGTGTGGTGTGTGTGTGTGTGTGTGTGTGTGAGTGTGTGTGTGTGTGTTTGTGTGTGTGTGTGTGTGTGTGTGTGTATGTGTGTGCATGTGTGTGTGCGTGGGTGCGTGCGTGACGTGCGTGCATGTGTGTGTATTCTCTGTATATACATAAACAGATAAACAAGGAACAGAGCCATAAAGACAAGGTGAGACACCAGTTGAAGTTAAAAAAAGGTTTTAATTGAAAGCTGTATATAAAATTTCTTCCCACATGAAACAAGGGAAAAATTAAGATGATGATTTTGAAAAATAATCTGAATGATAACAATATCATAATTCATTTAGAATTGTTATGAAGGGTTTGTCTTTAGGGTGTCTTGTGTGCATATGAAGGATTGGAGAATCTGCCTTTGTCATGCTTTGTATGGGAGAGGAGGCTAGAATGATTTCTCAAAAGATCCCAAA
>JAFLJL010005027.1:0-15000 GCA_018398815.1 Conus ventricosus
ACCCCAAGCACCCATCTAAAGGGTGAGCGCGAAAGCCACCTACAGGCAAAAAGGAAAACAAAAGCAAAGAAGCGAGACAGAGCAAAAGGACTTATCTGCTTGGACGGCAGGCCGAGAGAGAATGACGTATGGGAGTCTTACACTGGCTTCTCCCTACGGCGGAATGGGTTGGGCACCACGTGACTGTCTTATCACTGCATTAGCCACACAAAAACTTCGGCCTGGCAGAGCAGACTAACTGCCGTGAATGCTATTGTCTGACATGGTACAGTATATGACGCCAAAAAGGTGTTCCAACTGCCTTCCTGAAATGACCAGCCGGTAGGCCAATAGTGACCCAAGGCTGTAGGACTGACCTTCACCCTCCCTGCCTGGTGTCAATGATTAAGGCGATGAACTTACCGTTTATTATCAGTCACGAGCCTGCCTAGTCGTCTGTGGGCATAACTTGCTACTACTATGGGTGATCGAAGCCAGACATGTGCGTGTCTGTCTTCTGTGTGTCTGTCTGTCCATTGTCTTCCCAGTCTGTCTGTCTTCTGTCTGTCTATCTGTCTGTCTATCTGTCTGTCTGTGTTTGTCCATCTGTCTGTCTGTCTGTCTATCTCGTCTGTCTGTCTGTCTGTCTGTCTGTCTGTCTCTCTCTCTCTCCCCCTCTCTCTCTCTCTCTCTCTCTCTCTCTCTCTCTCTCTCTCTCTCTCTCTCTCTCTCTCTCTCAACGTCTACCTCTACAAACACGTGTGTGTGTGTGTGTGTGTGTGTGTGTGGTGTGGGGTGTGTGTGTGTGTTGTGTGTGTGTGTGTGTGTGTGTGTGTGTTGTGTGTGTGCCGCGCACGCGCGCGCAAGCAAAAAAACCCTTCTATACTGGACTGGAGCTTGTACATTGTGTCGTGTGTGTGTGTGTGTGTGTGTGTGTGTGTGTGTTGTGTGTGTTGTGTGTGTGTTGTGTGTGTGTGTGTGTGTGTGTGTATGTGTGTGTGTGTGTGTGTGTGTGTGTGTGTGTGTGTGTGTGTGTTGTGTGTGTGGGTTGTGTGTGACGTGTATGTGTGTGTGTGTGTGTGTGTGCGTGCGTGTGTGTGTGTGTTGTGTGGCTTTGGTGTGTGTGTGGTGGTGTGTGTGTGAGTGTGTGTGCGTGCGTGCGTGCGTGCGTGCGTGCGTGCGTGCGTGCGTTGCGTGCGTGCGTGCGTGCGTGCGTGCGTGCGTGCGTGCGTGCGTGCGTGCGTGCGTGCGTGCGTGTGTGTGTGTGTGTGTGTGTTGTGTGTGTGTGTGTGTGCGTTTTTACTGGAAATGTCTTTTTTTTTTCAGACAGCTAATCAGCAAGAACCCATTTTCGTTGACTTGCTTTTTTTACCTCGCTGTCCTTTTTACTTCCCCCTTTGTTCCTTTCTTTCTTTCCTTTTTTTCTCCTCTCTTTCATCAAATCGTTTTTTTTTCTCTCGTGTTTGTTTTTCTTTTCATTTTACCCTCCTTTGTGAGTTGTTTGTTTCTATTCATTGTTTGTTAGATTATGTATTTATTGTGTGCTTGGTTGCTAGGCGCTGACACTTGATCAATCCTGATGTTTACAGACTGGTGAGAAGATATGCAAAGTGCAAAGCTACAGGGCATAGCATCTCTACAATAAAAATCATTACCACCACCAACCACCACCACCTCCACACCTCCATCACCAGCGCATATACCAGCACCTCCACCACCAAGTTTGTGTGAAAGAGGGAGATTTCAGTGCATCTGCATTTCAGAGAGATATTTTCAATTGTCATATGCACTTATCACCTCCTCCACCCCATCGCGCCACTACCACACTTCCTTCGTCATTTACAACAAACAAAACAACGTCGACAACAACAACAACATACAACAACGCATCGGACGACGGACGGACGCAATGACAACAACGACAACATCGTCAACAACGACAAAACGACATCTTCTTCATCATCATCATATATCTCTATCATATCATCATCTTCATCATAATCATCATCTTCATCGTTATAAACATTAGCAGGTTTTTGTGATAAAAATGACAATGATGATGAGACAACGACGACCTCGATTGACAAGGATGATGATGTTGACGATGATGATTATAAGGTGGTGGTGGTGGGGTGGTGGGGTGGTGGTATGATTTGAACATTAGCACAGAAATATCAATAGGGATGCTGCTTGGGCACAAGGTAGATAGGATAACTGAGTATGTTCATCAGCAACACGGTAAACTTTATCTTATAAACTTGCTACTAATTAGTTTAGGATGAGAATAGAAATGCTGTCTCTTAATCAATTAAGTAGCAATGTATATGTTCATTTTTAAGTCCTGGACGAAAGGACAAAAAAACAAAAAATTCTATATTTCTCGTTATATTTGATGTCGTAAAACAATACGAAGAGATACGTTTCCTTAAATTGCAATTCGTATTTTCAGTTCAGGGCGAGCGCACGTGCGCTTTCGCGCGCACAAACACAACAAATCAAATGCACCCACGCCCACAGATGCACACACAACACACACACACACACACACACACACACACACAACACACATTCACACACACACACAACACACACACACACACTTACACACACACACTCCACAAACACATCTCACAACGAACGTACGCACGCCACGCACGCACGCACACACACACACACACAACACACACACACACACAAACTCACACACTCACTCACACAGCGCGCGCGCGCTGGCGCGCGCCGCACACAAACACACTCACAGGCACACATGCACACTATCACACGCAGGCATGAGCGCACGGCGCACTCAATAACACACTTACGCTCACACAACTAACTCACACAACATATCAACTCAATCACACACTCACTACACTCTCACACACAAACACACACTCACATCAAACTCACACTCACTACCTCACACTAACAAACACAAAATACTCTCTATATCGATCTATTTCTATCTATCTATCTCTCTCTCTCATCTCTCAATATAACACTCACTCAACTCTCTACACACTCTCTCACACATAAACACACACACACATCACCTCACTCTCTAAACTAAAACAACACTAATCATCAAACATACACAACACACACACACTCTCAACTCAAATAAATCACAACCACACAACCACACTCACACACACACCACATACACACACCTTCACACACACACACACTTAAATCTATTGGGGATTTATAGTGTTTTTTATACAGGGTATTCTGAATTATAGTTGTACATGAAGGTTATCGATGAAAAGTATGGTTTTCACCAATGCCCTCATTCATATCTGGTCCTATCCACCCCATTCGGCGCACCTCTATACTGAATTCCCACCACAACACCTACGCACTCATTTCCTTATGCTGACATTACATGCGTTCTCAGTGGCACAGGGGTCCGCATATTTTTGAGTCTTAACGGTTTTGCATATAGCTGTGGGGTTTACTGTTATATGTTATCGGTATTGCGATGTTTGTAGTGCTGTTCATCTGTGTCTAAGGTGTCGGTAAATCGCTTTATTTGTTTAAGGGCCTTAGCATTACGGTTTGGGATATCCGAATGTACACGCCTGTGAGTTGGACAAGGAGATCATAGCGAAGTTTCTTGGTATTTTGCTCTTCATCGTGAGTGCTTTGGACAGAGAAGCGCCGAGATGGGAGTTAGAAAAGAAATGGGAGGTGCAGATGAGTGGTGGTTTGGGAAATGAGAGGTTTTACAAAGGAATGAAGAAAGGATGAGGCAAAAACGAGAGGAGAGAGGAGAGAGAGAGAGAGAGAGAGTGCGGAGAGTGAGAGAGAGGAGTGAAGAGAGGAGGAGAGAGAGTTGAGAGGAGAGTGAGAAGATGACGAGCGTATGAGAGAGAGAGGAGAGGAGATGAGGATGTGTTGAGCGAGAGAGAGAGAGGAGAGGAGAGTTGAGAGAGAGTGAGAGAGGAGAGAGAGGAAGAGAGAGTATGTGAGAGAGAGTGAGAGGGAGTCCAGACTGATGTGACAGAGAGAAACAGAGTCAGAGCCTGAGACAGTGAGACAGACAGACACTCTCATGGGAAGGCTCAGACACACTTTTAGTGGCATTAATTTGCTTTTTCACTGCCCGACCAGAATGCAAGGGGTACAATTTACAAACTAGCAGAGAACATTTTGCAAAGGTAAGGGAAGAAATATCGATGTTTCGCCACATCACACACACATACAACACACACTCACAACACACACACACCACAACACACACACACACACACAACACACACACACACACAAACATATACAACAACAACACACACACTCACACACACACAACACACACACAAACTATCACACACTCACACACACACACAACACACACACACAAAAAGTCAACCACACACACACACAACACACACACACACACTCTCAACACAAAACAACACTATGCCGCCGCGATGCCACGCATGCAACATACAAAACAGATAGAAATGATATTAACCCACTGAGATTGTGTTTTTGTGTTGTATATTTTACATTGATATTTTTTAGATCAAAGATTACAGAACTCTTAACCACTCTTATCTAAACAGTACTCATAACGAACAGGATGGGAGCAAAAGGGGGGAGGTGGGTGAGAGAGAGTGAAAGTTGAGAGAGAGAGAAGAGAGAGAACACAAGAGGTGAGAGAGGTTCGCGAGGGGGTTAAGTAGGAGAGGGTGTTGTGAGAGAGAGCAGAGTGGGTGAGAGAGTGAGAGAGGAGGAGAGAGACGGTCAGACAGACAGACAGTCAGACGATTAGACAGAGTCAGAGGACAGAGAAAGACAGACAGTCTGGATGAATCAGAGACAGAAACAGAATCAGAGAGACTCGACAGACAAGAAGGAAAAAAACAGACAGTACAGACAGAGAAGAAACAGTGACAAGAATGAGAGGGGGGGAGACAGAGGACAGACGAAAGGAAGACAGGACGACAGACGAACAGAAGAGGAGATCAGAGACAGAGAAAGGCAGACAGACAGACAGAGACTATCAGATGACTGAAACAGAAACAGAGAGAAAGAAGAATGACAGGGTGAAAAACAGAGAAACAGAGACAGAGGAAGAGGTAGTGTGTGAGAGAGAGAGAGACAGGAGTGGGGGGGGGGGGGGGGGGGGGGGGGGGGGGGGGGGGGGGGGGGGGGGGGGGGGGGGGGGGGGACAGAGAGAGACAGAGTGAGCCAAAAGAACTTTTATTTTTTTTGTTGAAAAAGTTAGTAACCTGTATCAGAATGGACAAGTAACATTAACATGTCAGGCAGCTGTCAATTTGCAAGGTTTTTCGGTGTCGTGAGAAGACAGAAATATAAGCCCCTCGAGTATAGAAGGTATCATTCCATATTTTACTGGCCCTATGGGAAAAGTCAGTGTGATGGACAGGCTAAAAAAAAAAGGGTACAGCTGAAAATACCTGTCCCACTGTGGCGAAGGGATTAGTTTGTGTCGAGACTGTCTTTGTGTCATTTCTATGTGTCTGCATAATGAATCTGTGCATCCCTCTCTCCACTCTTCTTTTTTTTGCTCTTTCTGTGACTTGTCTTCATGACTTCACTCATTATTTTGCTCTGATTATTACTAATCCTGGTAGTTGCTGGTCTAAACCAGATTCCGCAGTGGCAAAGTGAATGTGCGTCGTGGATTCCCAGCTGAGTGATCTAGGGTTCTATGTTTAGATGGGTAGACTGGGACCTGCACGATAGAGTTCTTCCATTAATGGATGCGTCTCTAGAGTGTGGCTTAAATTTTCTGTCACAATGATGCAGGTGTTGTATCGTAAGGCCTGGTTGGTTGATGGGGTATATTATTATAAAGATAGCGTAGTGTAGAGCCTGTCATGCAGTCTCGATGGAAATGGATATCAGTAGCTTCTTCCTTATAATCCTCATTTTTTTAAGCTGAATTTAAAACCTATATGTCTAAATTCTGTGGCCCTTCCTGTTCTGCTATCATGAGTGACCTCAGTTTGGATGTCCTCTCCTTGTCTGTGCATGGTTTGATTCTGTGAGGGTCAACAGTAGTTGGGGATCGGAATATGATTGGCCGGCGTCCACAATGCCATGAGATGTCACATAGGATGGGACAGCCCAAAAAAGAAAAGTAAAAAAAAGAGGAAAAGAAAAAAATGATAATTTGTTGTTGTGTTGTTTGTTTACCGGCTACTGACAATCTAATTGAGAGGGAATTTTTTTTCTGCCTAACGGTTTAGGTTAGGCTTTTTTTTAAAAAAATGGTTGTATTGATTGTTGTTCGTAGCTGACACCATTTAAGGCACTATTCTTTTTTTTCACATTGGAAAGACAACTCTTTTTTACTACCTCTCTATTGTCTGTCTATAGTCTGTCGGTCGTCTCTCTCTTCTCTCTCTCTCTCTCTCTCTCTCTCTCTTCTCTCTCTCTTCTTCTCTCTATCATCTCTCGCTCTCTCTCACGCTGATGCAAATTATATTCCAAAAAATGGTATTCATTCAATATATTACTTGTCTATTTAATTTACTGGTCAGTTTTCTTTGTTTTGATTAGAGATCGTTTCGTTTATGGCTTATAATGTAAGTTTTTGTTGGCAAATGGATTTTCCTTAACGGTTGGTTTTTAATCTGAATTGTTATTTTTTATTTATTGGGTTTTTTTTTTTGGCCCGGGAAAGCCACGGTGAATTACAGTACTTTTGTATATTTGCGTTTATCACACTGTTTATTTATTGTGTTAAATGTTTGGAATCCCTCTCTCTCCTCTCTCTCTCTCTCACTCTCTTCTCTCTCTCTCTCTCTCTCTCTATCTCTCTCTCTTTTACTGTATCTCTGTGCTGCTGCGCAAAACTTGCCTTGTTAGAACACAATCTTATACATCTTCACACAGTGGTGGTAGGACCTGTTGCCATTGGAGGTCTGATGCCTGTTACTCCATGTCTCTTGTGGCCAAATGACTGGCATTAATAATGAATGTATTGTCTATTTGATTATGAATCAGAGCTGAGTTGGTAGGAGATCTTTTCGTTTAATGGGCATGTAATGAGTATCGGTAGATAAATGTTTTTTCTTTATGGGTATTCTCACGACTTTGACTTGTTATGCATGTTTTTTGTGTTGTATTTTGTTTTTGTTATGTTTGTTTTGTCCGAAAAACAAGGTGGATAAAACACACAATCTGTGAATTAAGCGCTTATAAACTTGGTTGATTGTGTTATGTGTTCGAAAATCGTTCTCTCTCTCTTTCCCACTTGCTTTTTGGGCACAATGTAAAATATTTAATACAACTCAAGGATAGAAGGAAGAATACCTTGCCTAAAAATTTCAACCTTTGATCGAAGAAAGATTGTCCGTGTGATTGACTTCTGATTCTTGAGTTCTGTGTCGCTCTCTCTCTCTCTCTCTCCTTCTCTCTCTCTCTCTCTCTTCTCTCTCTCTCTCTCTTCTCTCTCTCTCTCTCTCTTCTAACACACACACAAACACACACACACACACACAACTCACACACACTATCAACACACACACACTCACACACACACACACACACTCACACTCTCGACTCACTTAAATATTTTTGTTTGTTTCTTCCAGTTGTGATCAATGTCGTTCAGCCAAGTATAGATACTCATCTGACGATGGAAGATGAATTAAACATAGGAGAAATTCCGTAATATCAGGCCTGCGTGGGTTCGTACAAGCAAACTGGTAGTTGGTCAGTACAGAACTTGACGGTTATAAAAATTCAATCTGTCAAGATGCTTTATACAGAAGCAAAGACCATGTCGCCTTATGGTTTTGATTTGATTTATTCAGCCTCGTTTTGGGGCTGTTTCTGCATGATAATGTTGGACTTATTTCCCGTGTTTCTTAATTTTCGGGGTGTTGATTTAGACGGTCGTCTTTTACTCTCTTTTTTTTTTCTATGTCTTAAATTTGCTTATTATCTGTCATGTACAGTCATGGGTTTGGAGAATACTGTAAAGGTTTAGAGTGAGAGTGAAAGAGAGAGAATGGGGGAGAGAGAGAGTGTGAGAGAGAAGAGAGGAGAGAGAGTGAGTAGAGAGAGAGAAGGGGGAGTGGAGGAGAAGAGAGAGAAGAGGAGAGTGTGTTTGGGTGAGTGGAGAGAGAGAGAGAGAAGAGAGAGAGTGAGAAGAGAGAGTGAGGGAGAGAGGGTGAGAGATGTCGACGGAGAGGGAGAGAGGAGAGGAGAGAGAGAGAGAGGTCAGAGCAATAAAAGGTAGGTGTGTGTGTGTGTGTTGTGTGTGTGGGGGGGGGGGGCGGGGGGAGTGTAGAGAGAGCGTAGTGTTTTCTTTCACACATTAAAAGATAAAAACATAAAGAATATATTATACTCCCTGCAGATAACGGCACAACACCACTTATTGTTTTTTTAATTTGCTGCCGTTGCTTTCTCACTTGTTATCTTTCCTCCAGAATCTTGCACAGAAATTGTATTAAATGCAAGCAGATGTATCCTGACATCTGATCGGACAATCTGGAAGATGGCAGACGAGGAGCATTATCTGAGATCTGTTCCATAACATGCGGTCTTCTCGTATATCACTGCAGAATAACGTAAAAAGGAGATGTCTCCTTGCTTGTTCTCGTGTGGAGGTCTGGTGGGCATTTCTTGTGATCTTGTGGCTTTGATGTTTGTAACATACGTTACAAATCTCTACCTCAGGTTTTAATTTTAATGAATACAATCTAGAGTAGTTCTCTCTCTGTTCGCTCTTCTGTATATCTGTCTCTCTGTCTCCCCCTCATCTCTCTCTCTCTCTCTTCTTCTTCTCTCTTCTCTCTCTCTTCTCTCTCTCTCCTCTCTCTCTCTCTCTCCTAGTCTCTCTCTCTATTCTGATGGTCTCTGATCCTGTCTTGTCTTGTATCTCTTCTCTCTCTCTCTCTCTCTCTTCTCTCTCTCTGCTCTCTCTCTCTGTCCAGTCTCTCTCTCTTTTCTCTCTCTCTCTCTCTTCTACTATTTATTTTATATATATATATATATATATATATTTATTTATATTATATATATATAATTATTTTATATAATAATGTGAACAATTAAGTAGTGGGGGAAAACAATAGGGTGCAGGTTAACAATTTTCCTTCGTTTTAATTTATTTTCTATATATATATTTATATATATATTTATTTATATATTTTTTATATATTTAATATATAATATTTATATATGTTTAAAATAGGTTTTTTTAAATAGAATCTACATATTTGTGTTCGAGCGCGTTGGCTGTCATCAGAGTTGGTTTTTGGTTTGCCAACCGCGATGTTATATAGCGTGTGGGCTCCGTTTATATTTATACCTAATTCTGATTCTATATATATATTTATTTTATAATATATATTATTTTTTTTTTTATATATCTTTTCAGTGACTGTAGTTTTGACCTTTTCTCTTTCTCGGTGTTTCTTTCTCCAATTGAACAGTTACAATAGTAGGTGAGGTAAACTGCAACAAATCCTACTCTTAAGACCCTTCAGTTGTTTATCTGCCTTGTATATCCCTCTACTTCCTATACTTTTGCATTACTTCTTTTAAATAAATACGTGAGAGAGAGAGTGAAGAGAGCAGAGAGGTGAGAGAGGAGAGGAGGAGATGAGAGAGGATGGGGAGAGGGAGAGAGAGAGAGAGAGTGAGTGAGAGAGAAGATTCAGTTGAGAGGGAGAATGCCCAGAGGAGAGAGGGATGAGAGAGAGAGATTCCTATATTTTGCGTACTTTTTAGATGATCATCGGAGATGAGAGCGAGAGTAGATAGAGAGACGAGTGGTGAGAGACAGAGAGAGAGAGAGAGAGAGCAGGACAGTGAGAGAGAGAGAGAGAGAGGGAGGAAGAGAGAGATGTTAGGTGTAGACAGACAGTCAGAGAAAAAGATTGCCAAGACAGAGAAGATAAAGAAACCGAGTGAGAGAGAGGGGGGTGAGAGAGAGAGAGGGAGAGGAAGAGAGAGGGGGGGAGGGTGAGAGAGGGGGAGGGAGAGAGAGTGGGGATGGAGAGGGGTGGAGGGGGAACAGAGAGAGGGGTGGGGAGAGCCAGAGAGGCCATTAGAGACAGACTGACAGACAGACTGACAGACAGACTGATAGACAGTCAGTCAGACAGACTGATACAAAAGCAGAGAGAGAGGAGAGAGAGTGAGAGAGAAGGGCGCGCTCACGCACACAACACACACACACACTCTCACACACACACACAACACACACCAACAACAAACACACAAAAACACACACACGCACGCACCGCACACACCACGACTTGCAGCACACACACGAAGAGCGCGAGAGCGCAACACACACCTCACACACACACAACACACACACACACACAACACAACATAATGCACTCAGCTCTACAACAGCACGCACGCACGCTCGCACGCTCGCACGCAGCAGCCACAAAATCACTCACACACTCACACGCACAAACACACACACAATGATAGACAGGACAGACAGACAGGGAGCGTCGTAAGTACTGCGTCATTTTGTTCCAAGGGGGGATAGATGAACAGTCACTTCGTTTTTATTCCGCATCTAGCGCTGCCGACAAACATGAGGAGATTGGACTTGAGGTAATGCAATGTATGCATCAACAAAGAGATCATTAGTCGCTGCCTAAAGTGTGAAGAGTAGACCTGGAATGAGGTAATACAAATGTATACAAAAAAACAAAGAGACACATCTGACCCGATGCCTCAGTGAGTATGACCTGGTCTTGTGGTAATACAATGTATTCACAACTAGAGACACATATAGCGACTGCTTCCATGAGAAGATGGACATGAGGTAATACAATTGTATTCAACAACAAAAATATACATCTTGCGGCTGCTACATGAGAGATCTGGTAGGGAGGTAATTCAATGTATACTAACAAAGTTACTCATCTAGCGCTGCCGACAATGAGTAAGATCCTGGACATGTGGTAATGTCCAATGTCTACAACAACAAAGAGAACATCTAGAGCTGCTTGCTATGTGAAGAATGGACTTGAGTATTACAATGTATTACACTATCTATGAGGAATCTGACGCTGCTTCCTTGAGTAGACCTGGCGTGAGGGTAAACACAATGCATAAAACAACAAAGACACCAAACTGGCGCTCGGGTCCTGGTCTCCACGCAGTGCCAGCGGCACATCAGTCTGAAACCCCCGAGGGTTCGAATGGTACGACTAACAGATTGGTGCGTGAACCAAAGCACGTAACCCCACAGGATGTCCGAGAAATTTGTTTTGTTTCTTTAGAAACAAATTAATAAATATACATATATACACAATTAAACGAAATAAATAGAAAACTAACTCACAGTAACATAACTATAGAACCAACTTACGAACGAACGAAAACTATCCTAACTAACTTAACTAATATCTAACGAGCAAAACGACATACAGGTAACTATCGAATTAATAAATCTAACTAACTAACTAAATTTAAATAGCTGCAGTATCATTTTAATTCGGCTCAGTCAAATATTTTTAAGGCAAATCAAGCTGTTCAGTTAGCCATAGATGTTGGATAAACTAGGGTGTGTGATATTCACAAAACCTTTCAGACAAACAAACATAATATGTTTATATACGTCGCGTTTTCGCGCGGCGCCGCGTTCACACACACACACAAACACACACACACACACTCACACACACACACAACAAAACACACACCACACACACACACACACAACAACAACCTCACAAAAACACACTTACACACGCACGCTCGCACCCGTTTCCTGTAAATGTGTAATCATTTTTAAATTCTTGCTTTGTGTCATCGCGGGAGTGCTCTTATATTTTACAACAAGAATTAGGAAAATGAAAAAAAAAAAATTTTTTTACTTGCTTAGAAGGTAGTTTAGTGAGCTGTCTTTTTGTTTGAATCTTGTTCCCTTCAGCTGTTTGGTTATCTTGGTAATTTACAATTTAGATGACAAACTGTACTGTTCTTCGTGAATGAGAAATTAGTTTGCATATATTTTCTTATTGAAATCTTGTGTTAGTTTTGTGCTTGAGTGCGTGTGTCTTCAATTCTATCAGTGAAGACGTTTTGCTCTGCAATGCCTCAAAATGGAAAGGGCTATCGGATCCGTATCTGTTCAACGCCAGCAAAAACTGGCACGATACCACCTGGAATATTACCAATTATGCAGGTCTCTTGCGCACTTTGCTGGTATCAATTGAGTGTTCTGTTAATATAGTGTGTTTATTTATGTACATATGTATAATGATGTGTGTGTGTGTGTGTGTTTGTGTGTGTGTGTGAGGTGTTGTGTGAGTGTGTTGTGTGTTGTGTGTGTGTGTGTGCGCTGTGTGTGTGTGTGCGTGTGTGTGTGTTTGGTGTGTGTGTGTGTTGTTGTGTGTGTGTGTGTGTGTGTGTGAATCAAGAACAAGAACAAGAACAAGATGACTGAAACATTTTTTATTGCCATATGAAAACCAGGGTTTTGTGGGGGCACAGATGATTCAAGTTTAGACATTCAATTAACTAAACTATCCTTGCGTTGTCACATCTTTGCAAAATAACTTTTTGTAGCAGAAAAGAAAAGCATAGTGTGTGTCTGAGTCTGATTAATATTTTATGTTCCGAAGAGAATAACCAAACAGGATATACTGGAAAATGTACAGGTTTGGAAGCTCGTCCAATAAACATATGCTCCGTGGGTTTTGTTGTTTGTCTGTGGTGGATAGTATTTCAGTTTTATTATCTCGTACATCTGGTCTTATAAGTTGTTGGTAAAATATAATTGCATGTCGTCGTGGGAATAATAGTATGTTCGTCCTCTACGACGTGGTTGTAGTGCAAATCTGTTTTCTCTGTCAGTGTGGTATAGGTCCTTCTCAATTTGTGGTCATGGGAATTATTCGTTATCTTGTTAGTGCCTAGTCTGCTATCTGTGTCAGTGTGTTGCCTCCAAATAAGCCGCATGTTTGTATTCGGTCTAGTAACTGTGGCATAAAATTTGTGCCTCTGGTTGTGCTTTCATTCTTTTGTTTCTTCATAACTCAATATTTTGCACGAGTATTAAATCCTGGTAGTTGACTGGTCTAAACCAGCATCCGCCGTGGCAAAGTGATTGTGCGTCGTGGATTCCAGCTGAGAGATCTTGGGTTCTATGGTTTCAGTGGGAGACTGGGACCGCACGATCGAGTTCCATCCACTTAATGGATGCGTCTCTAGAGTGTGGCTTAAATTTTCTGACCAATGCTGCAGGTGTCTGTATCTCTCAGGCCTGGTTGATGCTGGGGTATATTATTATCAAAGTAAGCGTAGAGTAGAGCCCTGTCATGCAGTCTCAGACTGGAATGGATATCCGTAGCATCATCCTTATCATCCTCATTTTATTTAAGCAGCATTAAAACAAAGTCTCAAATTCTGTGGCCCTTCATGTTCTGCTCTCATGGTGACCTCAGTTTTGATGTCCTCTCCTTGTCTGTGCCCCTGGTTTGATTCTGTGAGGGTCACCAGTAGTAGGGGATCGGAATGATTGGCCTGGTCACAATGCCACTGAGATGTCACAGAAGATGGGACAGCCAAAAAAGAAAAAGAAAAAAAAAGAGGAAAAGAAAAAAAGCATCATTTGTTGATTGTGTTGTTTGTTTACCGGCCTACCTGACAATCTAATTGAGAGGCAATTTTTTTTCTGCCAAACGGATAGGCTTTTTTTAAAAAAATGGTTGTATTGATTGTGTCGATGCTGACACCATTAAAGGCACTATTCTTTTTTTTCTCCATTGGAAAGACAACTCTTTTTACAACCTCTCTATCTGTCTGTCTATCTGTCTGTCGGTCGGCTCTCTCTCTCTCTCTCTCTCTCTCTCTCTCTCTCTCTCTCTCTCTCTCTCTCTTCTCTCTCTCTCTCTCTCTCTCTCTCTCACGCGAGCAAATTATATTTCCAAACCAATGGTATTCATCAATATACTTACTTGTCTATTTAATTTAATGGTCAGTTCTGTTGATTAGAGATCGTTTCGTTTATGGCATATAATGTAAAGTTTTTGTTGTCAAATGGATTTTCCTTAACGGTGTTTTTACTCTGACTTGTTATATATTTATTTATTGGGTTTTTTTTTTGGCCGAAAGCCAGGTGAATTACAGTACTTGTAAATTTGCGTTTATCACACTGTTTATTTATTGTGTTAAATGTATGAAACCCTCTCTCTCTCTCTCTCTCTCTCTCTCTCTCTCTCCTCTCTCTCTCTCTCTCTCTCTCTCTTCTCTTTTACCTCGTATCTCTGAGCTGCTGCGCAAAACATGCCTTGTAAGAACACAAACATATACATTTCACACAGTGTGTGGTAGGACCTGTTGCCATTGGAGTCTGATGCCCTCTTCCTCCCTGTCACTTGTGGCCAAAGGACTGGCATTAATCAATGAATGTACTTGTCTATTTGACTTAAGCATCAGCTGAGTTGGCTAGAGATCTTTTCGTTTATGGCATGTAATGAGTATCGTAGATAAATGTATTTTCTTTATGGGTATTTCGCTTTTGACTTGTTATGCATGTTTTTTGTGTTGTTTCTTTTGTTTTTGTTTTGTTGTTTTGTCCGAAAACCAGGTGGATAAACCACAATCTGTGAATAAGCGCTTATCACTTGGTTGATTGTGTTAAGTGTTCGAAATCGTTCTCTCTCTCTTTCCCACTTGGCTTTTTGGACAATAAAATACATACATACAACTCAAGGATAGACTGGAAGAATACGCTCTGCCTAAAAATCTCAACCTTTGATCGAAGAAAGATGTCCTGAGATTGACTTCTGACTTCTGAGTTCTGAGTTCTCTCTCTCTCTCTCTCTCTCTCTCTCTCTCTCTCTCTCTCCCCTCTCTCTCTCTCTCTCTCTCTCTCTCTCTCTCTCTCTCTCTCTCACACACACACACACACACACACACACACACACACACACACACACACACACAACAAAACACACACACACACACACACACACACACACACACACACACGCACACATAAATATATATGTTTGTTTCTTCCAGAGTGACCATGACGTACAGCCAAGTATAGAT
>JAFLJL010005028.1:0-12861 GCA_018398815.1 Conus ventricosus
GTTTCCCATTTTTAAAAAAAAAAAACCCCACAAAAATTTTTACGACTTTTTCGGGGGGCCCCCGCAAAAAAACCCCTGACCTTTTAAAAGCCCCCCCTACCCCCTAACCTTAAAAAGGGTTTTCCCATTTTTTTTTCGGGGGCACCCACAATAGCCCCCCACACAACACACCCCCAAACAACAAAACACACAATCACCACTCATCAGAAAAAAAGGAATTTCCAAGAAAAAATCAAAAACTTTAAAAACCAGTAAAACACAACCAAAGAAAACAAAACCAGTACCACTTTCAGCTTTTACAAGTTAGACCACAACAACTCAACATTGATCTGCACCCAATTTTGAAGAAAACAAAAAAAAAAAATTCCTTTTAAAAAAAAAAAACAGAAAAACAAAAACAAACAAAAAAAAAAAGGAAAAAACATGGACTCTAAAGGGAAAACGGGGGACCTAAGGAAAACGGGACTCTAAAGGAAAAACAGGGGACCAAAAGGGAAAAACGGGGACTCTCCGAGTCTTTGTAAAATCTAAAAACAAGTCAAGCTAGATCCCAGGGGGACCCCGAGTCTTGGAAAAATCTGAAAAAACAAGCATAGCGACACCGTGGGACTCTCGGAGTTTTGTGTAAAACTGAAAAACAAGTCATAGCAATCACCATGGGACTCTCGAGCTTGTTAGAAATCTGAAGAAACAATCCCTAACCCCAGTGGGACCCGATCCTTGTGAAGAAACTGAAGAAAAAAGCTAGCAAGATACCAGTGGGACTCTCCAGTCTTGTGTAAAAATCTGAAGAAACAACCAAAGCTAGACACCATAAAACTCCAGCTTGGTAGAAATCTGAAGAAACAATCAAGCTAATCCCCCCATCAAGAAATTTAAAAAAACGGGCATAAAAAGCCCTTTTTCCCCAACAACCCAAAGCCCGATAATTGTGACAACGTTCCGACACACTTCCCCCTGTTGACCCAAAGTGTTTGAAGGGCTCTTCGAGGCTAATGAACACAAGCTTTTGTTTGTCGACAAACCCCGTCTTCTTAAGGCATTCGGGGCATTTTCTGAGCTTGCAAAATAAACATAAACCCCCCACCGTGCCATATTTAGCAACAAAAACTCAAGCGCGAACACCCATATTCAACAAAAGGCCAGAAGAAAGACCAAAATCAGTGTTTTTATTGGTCCCCTTCTCTTCCCCACAGCTTGAACCCTGGTTTCATACCGCACCAGAACTGTACTGCTTTCCCCGCAATTTTTGGGGTTTTTAAACAAACTGGCCATTCCCGCATTAGGACCACCATCAAATGATTCAGTGTTTCTGGCAGCCTTTGGATTTTTTCCCCCATCCTTTTCATCTTTGACTTTGATGTCAATGTTTGGGGGTCTTCTCATTTTAGGGGGTGTTTCCCGGTCTTTTTAAACACTGCTTGTCATGTTTTTCACAGGGCAAAGTAGAAACTGTTAATTCGATCACCTCCCACCCCACTGAAAATTTTCCCACAAAAAAATATCCTAGGCCTCCCACATGCACATTCTCGTCTGTATCCGAAACAATATCAACGTAACAGTCCCGGAAAGAATGAGGACTAAAATACGGTCACATTCCACAGCAGTCCAAAGTCTTCCCAGAAGACGTTTTGGCACAGTTTTGGGTCCACCAATGGCGTCTATTTGTGACTTCGCCAGAGGTTGGGGAACTGTCATCTTCAGGAAAAGGAGCGGCAGGTTTACAATATGATTGCGGCCAGGGCAAAATTGGGAGGGAGTAAAGTAAGGGGCCAATCAGCGATGACGAAAAACCAGGGCGCACGAAAGGGGGGGCAACCGGGGGTTTTTCCCCCTGCACCATCCTGTCAATCAAAATTAACCGAGACATCCCCACGCTTTCCCCAAAGTGGGGTAGAGGGGGGAGGAGGGTGGTTTTCCTTGTTTTCAACTTTACCTAGTTCACACCCACACACACCACACACACACACAACACACACACACACCCTCACACCATCAAACCCAGTGCGCGCGGCACCCCCACAACACAGACACACGACCCACACACACAACACACACACACACACACTTTTCACACATATTAAATTTTAAGGACTTTCACAAACATATCAAATTCAAACAAACATTTGCCTACAGCAGATAAAATTTTATGCTGTTTATACAAATTGTGACAAAAAGAAATCCACACCTGATTTTTTCCCCAAAATTAGCTGCCCCTCCCCCCCATCACCCCCCCCCCCCACCCCCACACCCCCCCCCCCCCCCTCCCCCCCCACATACCCCCCCCCCCATCCCCCACATCACCCCCCTCCATCCCCCACACACCCCACCCCCTCCACCCCCACATACCCCCCCCCCCCCCCCCCACATCACCCCCCCCCATCCCCCCCCTCCACCCCCAATCACCCCCCCCCCCCCCATCCCCCCCCATCACCCCCCCTCCATCCCCCCCCATCCCCCCCCCCCCCCTCCCCCCCATCACCCCCCCCCCCCATCCCCCACACACCCCCCCTCCATCCCCCACATCACCCCCCCCCATCCCCCACATCAGCCCCCCCCCCTCCCCCACATCACCCCCCCTCCCCCCCCACATCCCCCCCCCTCCTCCACCCACATCACCCCCCCTCCATCCCCCACATCACCCCCCCTCCATCCCCCACATCACCCCCCCCCCCCCCCCCACATCACCCCCCCCCCCCCCCATCCCCACACACCCCCCCTCCATCCCCCAAAATCACCCCCCCCTCCCCCCCCCACACACCCCCCCTTTCCCTCCCCCACTCACCCCCCCTCCAACCCAACATCACCCCCCCTCCATCCCCCCCCATCACCCCCCCTCCACCCCCACATCACCCCCCCCTCCCCCCACATCACCCCCCCTCCATCCCCCACATCACCCCCCCTCCATCCCCCATCACCCCCCCCCATCCCCCACATCACCCCCCCTCCTCCCCCAATCACCCCCCCTCCATCCCCCACCACCCCCCCTCCATCCCCCACACACCCCCCCTCCCCCCCCACATCACCCCCCCCCCCCCCCCCCCACCCCCCCCAACCCCCCCTCCCCCCCATCACCCCCCCCCCCACCCCCACTCACCCCCCCCTCCCCCCCATCACCCCCCCTCCATCCCCCAACACCCCCCCCCTCCCCCCCCCCACATCACCCCCCTTTCCCCCCCCAATCATCCCCCCTCCAACCCCACATCACCCCCCCCCCCCTCCCTCCCCCACATCACCCCCCCCCTCCATCCCCCACATCACCCCCCTCCATCCCCCACATCCCCCCCCTCCATCCCCCACATCACCCCCCCAACCCCCCCCTCCTCCCCCCCTCACCCCCCCCACCCCACCCCTCCCCCCCCCACCCCCCCTCCCTCCCCCCCTTCACCCCCCCTCCCCCCACACAACCCCCCCATCCCCACTCCCCCCCCCCATCCCCCCACACCCCCCCCCCACCCCCACATACCCCCCCCCCATCCCCCACATCACCCCCCCCCCCCACCCCCACATCACCCCCCCCCCATCCCCCCATCACCCCCCCCCCATCCCCCACACACCCCCCCCCCATCCCCCCCATCACCCCCCCCCACCCCCCCTCACCCCTCCATCCCCCCCCATCACCCCCCCCCACCCCACATCACCCCCCTCCCCCCCCAAACACCCCCCCTCCACCCCCACATCACCCCCCCCTCCATCCCCCACATCACCCCCCCCATCCCCCCATCACCCCCCCCCTCCATCCCCACATCACCCCCCCCCTCCATCCCCCAACACCCCCCCCCCCCCTCCATCCCACTCCCTTCCACAATGATTTTAGACCAAGCATAGAGGATTATCAAAATGATACTGATGTGTTTTGTATTTGTTACTAATTCATGTTATTATTCCCCAATGATTTTAGACCAAGCATAGAGGATTATCAAATGATATGATGTGTTTGTATTTGTTACTAATTCTTGTTATTATTCCACAATGATTTTAGACCAAGCATAGAGGATTATCAAAATGATACTGATGTGTTTGTATTGTTACTATTCATGTTATTATTCCACAATGATTTTAGACCAAGCATAGAGGATTATCAAAATGATACTGATGTGTTTGTATTGTTACTAATTCATGTTATTATTCCACAATGATTTTAGCCCAAGCATAGAGGATTACCAAAATGATACTGATGTGTTTGTATTTGTTACTAATTCATGTTATTATTCCAAAATGATTTTAGACCAAGCATAGAGGATTATCAAAATGATACTGATGTGTTTGTATTTGTTACTAATTCATGTTATTATTCCAAAATGATTTTAGACCAAGCATAGAGGATTATCATAATGATACTGATGTGTTTGTATTTTTTTACTAAATTCATGTTATTATTCCACAATGATTTTAGACCAAGCATAGAGGATTATCAAAATGATACTGATGTGTTTGTATTTGTTACTAATTCATGTTATTATTCCACAATGATTTTTTTTATTTTTTTTTTTTTTTTTTTTTGCTGTCCCACTCTCTGCGCCACCTCAGAGGCAGTGCACCCACGCCGCTCATTCCGACACCCCGTCCACAGACACAGCCCGGTCGGCCCCGCCGCCGGCAATCCACAGGAAGCAGTCAATGTCAAGTCGTCAAGAGGCAACCCACCGGAGGGAGACACTGCACTGCTGCCGAGTCACTTCGGTGGTGTTCAGTGGCGCCTGTTCTGATCTAACATACGCAGGACACCACCTACAAACCCCCCTACTGACGACAATAATTGCTTAGTCGCGGAGCCGGCGTGAGTGAGCTCTCCCTCCGGAGGGCGCCACCACGTCCGTCCAACGACAGCCCCCATGGACTCGCCGATACCGGTGACCTCGACGGAACCAAACCAAGGTCACAGACGTGGAGAGGACATCGAAATTGAGGTCACCATGAGAGCAGGGCATGAAGGGCCACAGAATTTGAGACATTTTTTTTAAATGCTGATCGATGAGAATGAGGATGATTAAGATGATGCTACGGATTTCCGTTTCGGTCTGAGACTACATGACAGGGCTGTACTCTACGCTTCCTTTCATATATAATCCCGGCGTCAACCAGGCCCGAGAGATACAGGCACCTGCAGTGTTGGTCATGAAATTTGAGCAACACTCTCAGAAACGCATCATTAAGTGGATGAAACTCGACTGTGTGGTCCAGTCTTCCCAACTGAGTCCGCAGCAAACTCAACTCTGGGTAGGAGCCGGTCGGGGCAGAAAAAACCCACATGACTTCTGATGGATTCGAACCCACGACCTCCCAGCCGGGAGTCCGCGACGTTAACCACTTCGCCACGGCGGCCCCCACAATGTTTTTTAACCAAAAAAGAGGATTATCAAAAGATACTGAGTGTTTGTATTTTTACTAATTCATTTTATTATTCCACAAAGTTTTTAGACCAACATAGGGGATTACAAAATGATAGATGTTTTTGATGTTACTAATTCATTTTTTATTCCACAATGATTTTAGCCCAAGCATGAGGATTATCAAAGATACTGATGTGTTTGTTTTGACAAAATCATGTTTTATTCCCAAGGTTTTTTAGACCAAGCATAGGGGATACAAAATATACGATTGTTTGTTTTTGATATAATTCATGTTTTTTTTCCCAATGATTTAGCCCCAAGCAAGGGGATTATCAAAAGATATATGGTTTTTTTTGTTCTAATTCAGTTATTATTCCACAATGATTTTAGACAAGCTAGAGGTTTTAATAAAAATGATACCGATGTTTTTGTTTTTGTTACTAATTTTTTGTTATTATTCACAATGTTTTAGACCAACATAGAGGATTATAAAAAGGGAACTGATGTTTTGTATTTGTTACTAATTCATGTTTTTATTCCACAATGATTTTTAGCCAACATAGGGGATTACAAATGAACTGATTGTTTGTATTTTTTTACAATTCTGATTTTCCACAAGGTTTTGACCAAGCATGAGGTTACAAAATGATACTGATGTTTTTTATTTGTTACAAAATTCATGTTATTTTTCCACAATATTTTAGCCCAAGCATAGAGGATTACAAAATGAACTGTGTGTTTGTTTTTGTTACAAATTTTCATGTTATTATCCACAAGATTTTAGACCAAGCATAGAGGATTATCAAAATGAAATGTGTTTTTGATTTGTTACTAATTCATTTTATTTTTCCACAATGTTTTTTGCCCAACAAGAGGTTATCAAAATGATACTGATGTTTTTTTGTATTTGTTACAAATTTCAGTTATTTTTCCCCAAAATGTTTTTAGACCAAGCATAGGGATTATCAAATGATACGATGTGTTTTATTTGTTACTATTCATGTTTTTTTCCCAATGATTTTAGCCCAAGCTAGGGGGATTACAAAATATATGATTGTTTGTATTTGTTCAATTCATGTTATTATTCCACAATGATTTTAGCCCAAAGCATAGAGGATTATCAAAATGAAACTGATGTTTTTTGTTTTTGTTATAATTATGTTATTTTTCCCAATGATTTTAGACCAAGCATAAGGATATCAAAATGATACGAGTGTTTGGTATTTGTTACTAATTCATGTTTTATTCCAAAATGTTTTTTGACCAAGCATAGAGGTTTAAATCAAAATGATACTGATGTGTTTGATTTTTTACAATTCATGTTATTTTTCCACAATGATTTTAGACCAAGATAGGGAATTTCAAAATGAAGAGTTTTTTGTATTTGTTACTTTTCAGTTTTATTCCAAAATGTTTTAGCCCAAAGCAAAGGATTATCAAAATGATAGGGAGGTTTGTATTTGTTCTATTCATGTATTTTTCCCACAAGATTTTAGCCCAAGCATAGAGGTTATAAAAATGTATGATGTTTTGTATTTTTACAAATTATGTTATTTTTCCCAAAAATGATTTGCCCAAGCAAAAGGGGATTATAAAAATTATACTGTGGTTTGATTTTTACAATTCATGTTATTATTCCACATGATTTTAGCCAAGCTAGGGGTTTTATAAAAATGATACTGAGTGTTTGTATTTGTTAAAAATTCTGTTTTTTTCCACAATGATTTTGACCAAGCATGAGTTTATCAAAATAACTGATGTGTTTGTTTTGTTAAAAATTTCATTTTAAATATTCCCAATGATTTTAACCAAGCATGAGGATTATCAAAATATACTGAGGGTTTTGTTTTGTTACAATTTGTTTTATTACTTCCAAAAAAGTCTCATATATGGCATGAACTGACGATCCACACATTTTTTTTAAATTTTTTAATCTCATAAGGGACATAAAATATTATCATTAAATACAAAAGCAGCCAAAGCCCGGGGTGATAGTCGCTTTGTAACAGTTATAAAAAATTTTATCAAAATATAACTTTTGCTTCAGAAAATCACTCTTTGAGCCAAAAAATATCCTCTGCACCCTACGTCTACTTTACCATGAAATTAATTTACCTGCACAAACTGCGAGAACAGAGGGTCCGATATGTACCAAAAAATGGAACACCCAAATCCAATTCCCTTTAAAACTTTGGTTAGGTCAATTGAAAATTGTGTTCAGAGCCACCTTTGGGCCATTGCCCATTCTGGTGAAGGACACAATAGAAATAGGCCTTCTGAGTAGTCTTTACCAGCACAGGTTGGTTTTGGGGGGAAGGGCACACCAGGGGGACCTCTTCCACAATGCTAAGGGCTTTCACTCATCCAGTTATGCAGTGATACTGTTGTCCAAAAACCCAAAAAAACTTTATGGCACTGGAACCCGAGTTTGGTTTTATTTTTTTCATTAATAAACCGCTTCACAGGTACAAGACAACATGCTGCAAAGAAATGAAAATGCTTGCGGGTTTAGCGGGGTGAATTTTTGAAACATAAACCCCCACGTTTTGACAGCTTTAAGAGCCGCTTTGCCGAGGAATATCAGGGCAAAAGGTGCCCTATTGCTGGGGACACATGGGAAAGACACCCCCACCGTGAACTGTTTTAAAAGAATCGACATAAAAGGGGGCAATGACCCCGGCCTACCTTCCCTAAAAGCGCCAGGATGACCCGCCAAAGGGCACTGCTCCGCCACCTCTTTTTTTCTGAAAATGAGAGCTCCCCCGAAAATATGATTTGAAATAAAATCAAATTGGAAATCCTGCCCGAGACAGCCCAAAACATTAGGGATGGAATGAAGCGAGCGGGTCTGTGCTGAAGTTCTTGTCATCCTGCAGTAAGGATGCTTTCCTGGGCTTTTTAACGCAAATGTGCCCATAATGGGGCGACGGGAACACACCCCCTGACAAAGGAGGCAAGTACCCCCCACAAAGTAGGTGAGAGGGGCAAAGAGGCAGATGTACAGTCCTAAATAGGGGGAGAGTGGACAGGGGAAACGAAGGCCCTTCCCGAGGGTATGGGAGCCTGCATCAGGCCTGCTACATTTGTTCGCAAATTTCGCGTATTTGTAGTGCTCAAGGCGCTTATGGTGGGGGGTTTTTCGATAACGGCGCTTGACTGAACATTTTTTCCTCTTTCGACCCGATTCTTTCCGGTTTTTCCCCCAACGGAATTTTTTTTGGCTTACGGTATGCAGATTCAAAGTCGAAAGTGGGAGGGGGGAAAGCTGCCACAATTTTTTCCCAAAAGTTCGAGGCTCCCCGTGCCCTGCACCGATATGGTTTTTTCGAACATGCTCTGCACTGCCCTCTTCCTCACATAGCTTTATGCTGTTTCTTCATCGTCACGTTTAACTAACGAGCTTCGTGGGGTGGGCATGCATTTTCCGTACTCCACACTGGAACTGCTTGGTGGGAAAGAAAGTGGCCAACCCCTGTCTTTTCGTCCTGTCAAATTTGTGTCGTCTATGCTCACCCGTTTTGTCAAAGGGTTCGAATGCATGTTATCTCCCCCCCCCCCCCGATTGCGACTAAGGAGAATATGTTTTCTTGTCACGTGAAACTGTGTTGGTGGGTACGGCACCCCCATCTCCTGCCCCTGATGCTACGGTTACGGCCCTCAAATGGGGGTGTAACTCTCTCGCCTACAAAGCTCAAACCCTTTTTTGAGTAATTTTTATTTTAAGGGTGTTGTTTTCATCCTGTATTGTTTACCCCTTTTTCAGGGCAGTTTTTCCTTTATACTTAATGGGTGTCCGCGCGTGCCTGTACCCATCGCAAAACCCGCCCTCCAAGGCCGGACTGCTCCCAAAGGCGGGAAACAGTGCATCTCGGGGCCTCCCCCCCACCTTTTGGGGGTTTTTTTTCTTCTCCCCGCGTCCCCACGAAAACCAAACCCTTTTGAGTAATTTTTACTGTGCCTTGATCAAGTAGACTATATATGAGACATATATATGAGAGGGAAAAAAAGGTAGCACCGATTGCAGAGTTGAGGGGGAGAAAGATTTAGGGGTGATTTTCGATTTTAAAAAAATTAAAATTTGATCACAAATTTTCAAGTTTAAACAAAACCCAAAAAAACTCTTGGAATAATTAAAAAAAATCCTTTTAATTCCTTGAAAAAAGATTTTTTTGTTTTTATAAATCAATGGTGCACCCATTTTTTGAATATGGAAAAATGTTTTGGTCCCTACTTATAGCTCTAGAAAGGTAAAAAAAGGGGCACTAATTGTTTCATAAAATAAAGGGTTGGAATATGCAACCTGCCCATTTAAACTTTCCATCCTAAAATAGAGTTTCAGAGGTGATTTTCAGGTTATAAAATAATAAATAATTTTAAAGATTTAGATTTTAATAAATCTCAGTATTTAAACTGCACTTACAAGGACTCTCATTTTAAAATTTTTCTAATTTCAGCCCTACTAACCCTTTGAAAAAATTTCCTTTAGCAAGAGTTGTTCAGCATTGGAATGCATTTATAACTATAAAAATGCACCAGATATTAACAATTCAAAAAACTACTAATAGAACCCCAAAAGCTTTAAATTTGGAAAAATTATGTGGATTAAAATGGAAAATTTTTGGTGGGCCCCAACCTAGTCCCCCTTTTTTCTACTACTGCACTACAGTATTTTGACAGCACAAAAAGGGACTATTGTGAACAGCACCCATTTGTACTGAATGTTTTTAATTGTTGTTTTTCAATTTACTGAAAATATACAGAAAAAAACAGCGGCAAAACCAAAATGGGTGCAAAAACCCCTTGTGTGTTTTTTTTCCCCCTTTCTAAAAAAATTTTTTTTAGATTGCTAGCAACAAAGCGAAAACTCATACAAGTGCATATCTTTTGACCCGGAAACACACACACCAACACACACAGTCACCCGCAACTGTGTTGCACGAAACGGGTTTTACAGACTATTTTTAAACCCCCCCCCCCCCCCCCCCCCCCCCCCCCCCCCCCCCCCCCAACCCCCCCCCCCCCCCCCCCCCCCCCCCCCCCCCCCCCCCCCCCCAAATATACATATACCTAAATACAAGCTTTACACCACTACTACACCAACCGCACGCACGTTTGTATGTCTGTCTGTCTGTCTGTCTGTCTGTCCTGTCTGTCTTCTCTCTCTCTCTCTCTCTTCTCTCCTTCTCTCTCCTCTCTCTCTCTCTCTCTCTCTCTTCAATCGGTCGCTTCTTTGAAAGAATGGAATGATCACAAGATCAAACGCCTTTTTGAAGTAGAGAGAAGAGAGAGAGATAGGGTGTGTCCTTGAACCAAAAGAAAGCGCAGTGATGAACTGCTTCGTCACACCCTCTCCCTCACTCCACGTAAAGGTTTGTCAACCTAGTAACACAATGACTGACTCCTTCTTCTTCTTCTTCTCTTCCAGTAATGTCCACCTGCCCAGTGTTCGGCGAATTATTGACATGCTGGAGGGTCACTGAGCAGCTTGAGGAAGAAAAAAAGAAAAAAAAAAAAAAGAAGAAGATTTACGTGGAGGATCTGGTCACCTTCGAAATGAAGGAGGCCAGAGTGGGGGACTTGACGACTTCTGCGGACAGGTTGTTCCAGTCGCGGATGGTACGGGGGAAGAAGGCATGCTTGCGGTAGTCTGTGCGAGTAGTGATGCGCTGAATTGCATGTTATGGCTTCTTCTGCTTATGGGTGGCAGGGGCTTCAAGTCTTTGCATTTCACACATGCTTGACCGCTTTGGATTTTATATAACATGGAGAGTCTGCACGTGCGGCGGCGTTCTTGGAGCGTGGTCCACTGCAGCTCTTCAAGCATGTCGTTAACGCTGGATGTGTTTCTGTGCCGGTTCAGGACAAAACGCGCCGCCCTTCGCTGGATCTTCTCGATGTTGAGGATGGGCTTGGTGGTGTAGGGGTCCCAAACACAGCAGGCGTACTCAACAATGGGTCTGACCAGCGCCTTGTATGCCAGCTCCTTGGTCTTGCTGGAGCAACACCTTTAGGTTTCTCCTCAGGAATCCTAGTGTTTTGTGTTTGCCTTTGTACAAGTGTTGTCGACGTGGGCGTTCCAGGAGAGGTCGGTCTGCAGCGTGACCCCAAGATGCTTTGTAGAGGATACTCTCTCAAGGGTATGACTGTGGAGGGTGTATTTGGTGTTGGCATTCAGTGGCTTCCTACTGCGGGTCAAAGGCGGCTGGCTGCATTTGTCCGGGTGGAATGCCATGTCCCACTCGCTCTCCCAGTCTTCCAACTTGGCGAGATCCTCTTGGAGTTTGACCGGGTCTTCAGGGCAGACGATCAGTCGGTACACTACGGTGTCGTCAGCGAATAGGCGGGAAGTGGAGGAAATTCTTCTTGGAAGGTCATTTATATATGAGAGAAGAGACAAGGCCCAAGCACTGTTCCCTTGGGTCCTGCTGACCAAACTACGAGCAGTGTTCACCGCTGGGTTTGTACATGTAGAGCTCAGTACAAAGCGATTTGCTTGTTCCCTGGTCACAAGTATTCCTGAGTATCATCTGTTCTGAACTGGAGTGCCAGTGTTGCTAAAAGTGGATGACCTCGCTGTCTTTGGTTCAGAGACGACCTCTCTCTCTCTCTCTCTCTCTCTCTCTCTCCTCTGACGCAGAGTCTCTGTTGACATCTAGTACATTCGTTGTCAGTCAACTGGAAGTTTCTTTCACATAACTATTGTCACCGATCTCATTCACACAGTCATCAGCATTGAAAATCTCATTCAAATTTGCAAAACTCATCGCAACTGTTTCTTTCATTCACACTGTCACATTCAGCCCTTTTCTTTATTTCATCAACATGTGTACTCTCACCACCACACTCATCCCGCATAATCACACATTTCTTCTATATCACTTTTTCTTTCTAAATCTATGGCCTTTATCTGAATAAATCATTCGCATTCGCATTTGCATTCTCTCTCTCTCTCTCTCTCTCTCTCTCTCTCTCTCTCACACACACACACACACACACACACACACACACACACACACAGTCAAAAGGCGTTCTATCCGATGAGACAGCAGGTCCAAGAAGGGCGTGGGGATAACATACATGCAAACACTAAGCCTATCGATCAATGAAAGGCTGTGTGTAAAACCTCTGCTGCACATTGACAGCATAATTATCAGCCATAGGAGATGCAAGAAGACAAACTGCAATCAAAGACACCCACCCCCAAAGCCTACGCACAAAACAAGAGTGCGAAGTACAGTTTATTCAGATATGTAATTCAGAACAGATAAGTAACTTTTCAACAGAGGCTACCTGCTCTTTCAGATATCCTTACTAACAGGCATATCACACACACACACACACACACACACACACACACACACACACACACACACGCGCGCGCGCGCACGCACATGCACGCACGCACGCACACGCACGCACACACACACACACACAACACTGATCTAGTAACTACTTCCATTCGGCTGTCAGTTGAAGGCATGTGATGAAGAACAGCGAATCATCTACAACGAGAACGGAAGGGGCAGGT
>JAFLJL010005029.1:0-14596 GCA_018398815.1 Conus ventricosus
CCGGGGGTTTTAAAGTTTTTGTCTCCCCCGGGCCCCACTAACAATATATCAGTTCCTTTAGTTTTGTTCGACGCAGATCTTATCTTGTCCTTGAAGAATGTGCATCTTGCTATTCTGGCGCGTTGGGTTTTGAATTCAGACGGTGCACACGGTCGAAAAAAATGTCTTTTGAAAGTTCCAGCGTATCCGTTATCATGTCTTGCCCCAGCTCTTCACATTCTTGCCAAGACTCACCGGCCTTCCCGAGGAATGCCATGGATGATTATGTTGTTTCTCTTCGATCTCCCTTCTAGGTCGTCTATTTTCCTGTCCAAGGATTCCCCTACCGGCGAGTCTCATGTTTTCGTTCCTCGACTCGTCTTTTTCCCTGTTTCAAGGCGGACATTTCCTGTTTTAGACCGGACATTTCGTCCTGCAGTTTGCACACATTGTCTTTACGTCCCTCATGTCCTCTCCAAGCCGATCAAATTTACCAGTTAGATCATTCAAAATGGCCATAACGTCTTTTAAAGTGGGATCGGAGGGTTTAACGCTGGGCAGCAGGGGTAGAGCCCGGCCCATGACCACTGTCTCTACGGGCGTTTCCTGCGCTCTCCAGACGGGTTTGCCGTTTGCTATCAGACTTAACAGTGGTAGGTCCTGGATTCAGCCCCCACGTCACCACATCGTTGTAGCAAATGTCCGTAGCAGAATAGGACAGTAACGGGCCCTACAGTAACACCGTCCATGCGCGATCTCAACTTGAGCACAGAATTTTCATGGCGGATTTAAATTTTATACACTTAAACATAAAAGCTGCGAAAATGTGCGCAAATATACCACACACATACCTAAAAGTAGCGATGCAGCAGGCATAGTCCCCCACAAAAGTCACTGCCAACTCACAAGACACATCACTACACAAAACCCAGAGGAAAAAAACAAGAAAAAGGACAGAGCTCAAAAGCGTGTCACTCAACTATGTGTACCACAAGCGCCCCCCAAGAGAGAGAGAAAAGAGAGAGAGAGACGCAGGGCGAAAGGGAGTGCGGGGTAAGTCTGCAGAAGAGAGAGAGAGAGAGAGAGAGAGGAGAGAGAGAGTGAGAGAGAGAGAGAGAGAGAGAGAGAGAGAGAGAGAGAGAGAGAAGAGAAAGAGACAGAGAGAGTGAGGGACGGGGAGAGAGGGAGAGAGAGGAGAGAGAGGGGGGTGGGGGAGAAAGAGGCCAGAGTGGCTGCGATAAGAGAGCATGTTTAGAACAGTTGACAATCAACAATTCCAAAGAGTACAAGACAAACGATTTTGAAGCACCGGGAGGGGGGGGGGGGGGGGGGGGGGGCGGGGGGTAGAAATAAAGCACAATGGAGGGGAAATGCATAATGATAGCCAAGTCGCCGGGTGGAGGGGATGTCATATGGATAATAAATCAAGTCATTCCAGCAGAACCGTGAGAGAGACAAAAGACAAGACAAGACAAAATTCTTTATTTACGAGGAAATAGATAAGCATGGACGTGCTTTTTACATCCAGTCCTCGCCCTGAGTAGGGACTACAACATGCGTGAAAAAAAATTAAAATGTAAAAAATAAAAGAAGAAGCAAAGGGGTCATGTAATCATAGGGAACTCAAATGAAAACAGAAAAAATGAAAAAAAAAAAAAAGAAAAAATAATAAAAACAAAAAACAAAAAAAATTAATAAAAAATAAAAAAATAAAAAAAAATAAAAAAAAAAAAATGAGAAAAACAATAAAAGAGGAAGGAGAGAGGGGGGGTAGGGAGTGGGGGGGGCGGGGGGGAAAACATATGTGTGTACTAAACGTACAAGATTCATGTATGAAAAAGACGTGAAGTGAATATGACAAATGCGTACATTTTTTTTGAAAAACAAATAACGCACTTCGCACGCATAGAGGAGGGGGGGGAAAAGGGGGAGAGAGAGAGGAGAGAGAGAGAGAGAAGAGAGAGAAAAGGAGGGAGAGAGAGAAGAGAGAGGAGAGAGAGGGGGAAAGGGGAGAGAGAGAGAAAGAGAGAGGAGAAAGAGGAGAGGGAAAGGCACAACAGTTTCATTTTTCGCAGGCATGAAAATCGTAGAAGGTTTAAGCAAATGAGTGAAATTGGGGTGGGGGGGGGGGGGGGGGGGGGGGGGGGGGGGGAAGAGAGAAAAAAAAAGCGAAGAGGGAGAGGGATGGAAGGGAGGGGGGGGAACAGTGAGGTGTATGATTTAAAATGGAAATGTACTAAAAGTAAATAATTAGCCTGTTAAAAAAATAGACAGTTAAATAAAATGACAAAATATGTCGGAAATTCGGAACTCACACGCACGCATGCCAGACAGAGAAAAAAGAAGAGAGAGGAGAGAAGGAGAAAAGAGAGAGAGAGAGGGGGAAAGAGGGGGAAAAGAAGAGAATGAGGGGGAGAGAAGAGAGAGGGGGAGAGAGAAGGGGGGCCGAGAGAGAGAGAGGAGAGGAGAGAGAGAGAAGGGGAAAGGAGGAAAGAAAGAGTGAAAAAAAGGGGACAACATTAATCATTTTTCATAAGTTTTTACCCTATGCCAAAATAATATCCCCAAAAACCAATATGCCACACCACAACACCCAAACCACACCCCACACACACACACACACCAAAACACACACACACCCGCCCAACATATTAAAATATTATCCCTCTCTCTTTTAAAAATACTTTGATACATGAACAAAAAAAAGATTTTTTTTTTTAGAAAAGTCAAATTTGGGTTTAATAAAAGAAAATGGGATGATTTATGCTTTTGAGAAACGATATTATTTTATGGTTTTTTTTTTTAATTATTTTTTTTACCCGAAGAGGGGTTAAGGAAAGTTTTTTGAAATTTGGGGACAAGGATTTTTTTTGATGTTTGGGGAAGGGATTTCCCCACAAAGGGTTCCGAGTACGTTGACTTGTTTTAAAAGGTAAAATTCTGGGATTTTGGGAAGGGATTGGGGAGTTTCTCGACGGACTTTTGAGAATCGTCTCATTAAAGTTGTTGGGATTCCCGGCAGTCTTGGCATCTTTTCCCCTTTGTTTTTTTTTGAGTTCTGGCTGAATGGAAGAAGGAAAAGATGTTATAACAGAGTTTCGGGGTAGTTTTTCTGGAAAGGATAGTTTGAGCGTCTTTTATGTAGGCCTGAAAAATGGTTTTAGTGTTTTTGCACTTGCAGAACCCCTTAGTCGATGAAATCAATTGGATAAATATGGCAGGGAAAAAAGTTTTCGGAAAAAGGGCAAAAAAAGTGTTTGATTTGGTGAGCGAAGATTTTTTGGGGGAGTTTTTGCAAGAAAACGTTATGTGGGGATTTCCAGCGGATTTTGTCAATTATTAGCCCTAATACTTTTTGATGAGTGACTTGTTCCACGTACATTATTGAGGGTGTTAGGAGGGAAATCATGGTGAGCTTTGTCTTTTTCCCCTAGTTGTAAGACATGGTTTTGTTTTTTGGGGGAATGACTATGATTTAGTTCGGCCCTTTTTTCAAGGTCGTTGGTACTCTCTTGAAAATTTTAAAAAGACTGGGGATCATTATGGTGGTGTGAATTTGGTTCATCGAAGAGGTCGCGTAGATTCACTGAGAGGTGGGTCTTTAAATGTGTTTGAGAAGAGTACGGGCCAAAATGGACCCTTGTGGAACGCCATATTAAAGGTTTTAAAGAAGAACAGCCGTCCCGAAAAGCGTTTTTGTCTTTTTGTGAGTATTTTTTTAAAAAGGAAAAGGGCGGATTTTGAAAGCCCGTATTCTCAGTTTCGAATAAGGGTTGTGGTAAATGAATCGAATGCTTTTTTAAAAAAACGTTAAAAACCCCACAATACGTTGTTATTAATATTATTAACACCAACCAAAAAGATTGATTTGCAGAAGGCGGATGTTTCTGTCTAAAACCCGACTGCCCCGGGATGGAGAAAATCGTACTTTTAAAGGTGAAGGATGTGTTTTTTTAAAATGTTTTCGAGGTTTGGGGAAGCATAGGAAAGTTTTGATTTGGTTGTTTTTGAAGGATCAGTATTACACCAGTTTTATGAATGGGTATAACTTTTGCTTTTTAAACGCATTAGGAAAAAAAAAATTTTTTTATCTATGACGTTTTAAAGAAAAATACGTAAGTGTCAGAAAAATGGACCCGGGGAATTTTCAGAATTTTGCCTTATGCCATCTAGTCCACGTGTTCCTGACTGTTTGGTGAAGTAGGTATGATCACCTCGTGCACGTTATGAGGGGAATGTGTAGTCAGACGGTTTTTTTTTGTCGTGACAAAAATTGTGGAGTTTTTTTAATTTTCATTAGAGTTGAATGATCAGTGTAACAATGTTTTGGAATGGTGAAAAAGTGGTGTTTAAGTTGCCCGCAAAATCCCTTTTGTAAAGTGATTTTGAAGAAAGTTTATTGTTAAGCTGGTTTATTGCTTGCCAAACCCCGTTTGGATTTTTTTTGGAAAGTTAATAACTCGCGTTTGTATTAGTTTTTTCCCCTGCGTTTTGAGAGTTTAGCTTTTCTTAGGTCTTGATTCTTTTCTGCCATGTTCTTTAAAAAGGTCTCAAAGGGTTTGTGCCCCCTGAAATTTTCTTTGTGTACCACGGTGGTTTGGGAAATTGCTTTACTTGTTTGTTTTTAACGGGCATGTCTGTTAAAGATTCTGTAAAATTTGCCCAAAATCAATAGCTGAACTGGACAGCAATTTTGTATACTGTTTTAATTTCGGTTCTTTTAAACGCAAAATTTTTTGTTCGTTAAATTGAGAAGCAACGATAGGTTATGGTTTTGGGGCCCCGGTTTTGGGTTTTCCCCCATTTTTAGCCATGTAACACACCTGGGTAATGACCTAGAAGAGAAGATGGTACACAAGTTTTATATGTTTTTTTCATTTGAGAAAGTATGGTCAATGATTGTCTTTGAATTTGGTGTTTACTCTGGGGGGGTTTTTTTAAAATCGATGTAAATTCAAAAAATTATTTTTGGGCTCCATTGGCTGTTTGATTTAAAAGACTCATTGAAGTCACCGGTTTAAAACTTCTTTACATTCTAAGGAAACTGGTCCATCATAGTAAACAAATTTATCAGCCCGGACTTTTCTGCTGGGTTCGATGAAAAAAACCCGTTTTAAAATGGATGTGTTTGTTCAGGTGATTTTTCCACTTGTTTTCGTATGCTGTTTAGGTGGGAAAGTCTCTTGAATTTGAGAGATTCAGACATAATAAAAGCCGTCTCTTTTCTTTAGTGGGGTTTCTTTTAAACGATATTAAACCTGGGACTGTAATCTTTATCAAATGAGGTATTTAGTTTGATTTGGAGAGACCCCCAACTGGAATGGCTTTGGGGTTAGATATCGGGTCAGATACAGAGCTTACTGTGCACTTTGATATTAAAAAGGCAAAATTTCCAGTCCATCTCCGTGGCCCCGAGTTTGGTTTGTGGTCATTTTGTCCCGAGTGCCAAATAAAAGGAAAAACAAAAAGAAAGGGGGAAAAAGGAAAAGTACAAAAAAAGAAAAATAAATAAGAAAAACAACAACAACCAACAAAAAAAACCGCAGAAACCCAAAAAAAAAAAAAAAATCAATCAAACAAATGGTAGATTGGTACCCCAAACGTGGGTTTGGAAATAGGTGACTGAGAAGCACTTACAATTTAAGGGCATCAAAATAATTGCTGTCAGGTTTTTTAAGGCGAAAATAGCAAAACTAAAAGCACAATTTCCCGTTGTTGCCGCACGAATCTCAAAATCTATGTATCGAACGCCCTCAAATGTGATAAACAGTTAAATTGTCTATGGGCCCCGTTGTTTGGCAAAAAATGCGTTTCCTTTGGAGCGTCTCAATCAGTCAATCCACCGAACGCAGGTATAAAAAAGTTTTTTTTTTTAATTTTTTTTTTTTTTTTTGAAACACAAATTTAGCTGAATTCAGTGAAGGCACATATGATTTAATAGCCCACACGTTCAGTCATTTCTGAAAAATAGGGCGAAAAGTCTTTAGTAACACGGGGTATGTGTAAAGAGTAGAACACAAAAAGTTTCAGCACGCCTACGTGTCACTGTCAACATAGAGCCCAGTGAAAAGATTTTTTATTGTAAGAACATAATGCCGCAAAGTGTATCGAGGTTAATTCTCATCTGGGAAGGAAAGGGTGAAAATTAACCCACACACACCACACAACACACACAACAACACACCACACACACACCCCAAACACACACCCAAAAAATTTAAAGTATGAAAATTTGGGAAAATCTACCCTTAATCCATCAGGATTGAAGGCAATGTCTTTCCTACAACTTACAAAAGGCTGAGTCGTTTTTTGACCTTTTTCGGGTTTCCAAAGCTTCCTAGTAAACTTTCCCCTGAAAACAGAACGTTTGGGCAAAGAGGGCCAAAAAAAATTGTCAAAAATCGTGCGTAACGAAAAATTTTATCAAGCTCCAATTACTTTTTGTGAACTAAAAGGGTACTTATTTTCTTTTAAGCGCTAAGAAAACAGTGTAGGAGCAGATGCAAATAAAACTTCTGTTAAAACATCTGCCCGTAAATGGATAATATACTGCACGAATTTTTACGAAAAAGTGGGAGGGGCTGATCCCAAATATGGAAAAACACTCAATCGTAAATACAGTTTCTAAAAAAGGAAAGTCAAAAAAGAACAAATTAAAAATAGACTATTGCTCTAAACCCATCAGGGAAAGCTCTAGAAAAAAAAAGTTTAAACGATTAATTCATTACGGATAAAAGAAAAGTTTTCCATAACCGGGGGTTTTAGGAAGGGAGAAAGTACCCGTTGACCCTTTTGTTAAACTGACTACGCAGATTAAACTCAGTTTGCTGTAGGGAAAAAAAATACTGGCCCTTCTTTATAAAAAAGCCTACGAAAAAGTGTGGCATGATGTTATATACAAAAAAAAAAATTATTGGGGCTATCTGGAAAAATATAGGGTTTTTAAGAACTTTTATCTGAAAAAAGCATGCGAAAATTTGGAACAAATATCCCCTACGATTTTTCCCAAAATGGAAAACCCAAGGGGTCAGTTAGCCCCCTTTTTTATTTAAAATTTTGCTTTAGATTTGCCCCAGTCTGATCGAATATGTTTTTACTAGTAAAATTTTCGTGTATAGTTAGTGGATAAAAGTTACTATGAAAAGGAAAACCCAAAAGACAGCTTTAATATTTTAAAAATTATACAAAATGGAATCGATAAAAATAAGTAACTAATGAAGGGGAATGGATTAAATTTCTATCCCAGAAAAAACAAAATTTTACTTTTTTTAGTGGGCCCGATCCACCCGAATTTCCCTTTTACAAATAAATGGGCGAGACTATAGGTAAGACAATGGTGAAATTTTCGGGTTATTAACTTTAAAATTTTCGTGGAATTATATATACAGTATTTTTAACAAAGGCTCGAAAAAACTTTAAAATTTTTAAAGTTTTAAAAGAAAACAAAATGGGGCCAAGAGAATGTTTGAAACGTGGCATTTTATGAACGTTCTAGACTCTTTCGGGCAGGGAAGTCTTTTTCAGTGCTCCGAAAAGTTTACTTAATAAGATGCAAAGTTTGGATTGCAAAGCTTTCAAAATGCCTGGGTGCCGTACATGCTTCATCTTTGGGAAAAATAGCGAAAATGGAGTATTTCCTTAGTGAACACGACGGCTAGCGTGCTAAATTGTTTACGAACTCCACGTGGCAACGTTTAGAAATGAAGTCGTTTGTCTGACATTGTTCCCAAAAAAGGGCCCAAACAAATTTTTTCATCACCCTTTTGGGGAATTTCCCCCCAGATCTGTTCAGTGAGCAAAAGTTTCTTAACGAAAAAAATCGACCTAAAAATTCCCCCATCTCCCCCCGCCCGGGGAAATTCAAAGGTTCTTTGATATTGCCTCGTCGATTTAAAAAAAATCCCAAAGAAAACCTGAAGGCCCCAAAAAGTAAAGAGTAATTGAAAAATTCGTTCCCCCTTTTCAAAAAATTTTACAAGGGGGCTCTTTTTGGTACCAAAAGGGTTTCGCATTAAATTCCCCTTTATTGAAAAAGATAAATTTATTTTTTGGAAAAAACGATCTATTTTTACGCGAATTTAAATGCCAAACTAAGGCATTGTTTTTTTACTTACTTCAAAACCCCCTATTCCAAGTCCTCTTTTGTGCGATTCAAAATCGGTTTTATTCGCCCCAAGTAAACAAACCCTATAGTAAAACAAGATTGATTTCAGATATTCATCCCTAAAACATTTCTTTAAAATTTTTAGGGGGACAAGAAATTGTTTCTGTTGGGTTCCTTTCATTGTGGGATTCAGTTTAATGGGAGTAGACGAGCAGCAAAACGGGGGGGGGAGCGAAAAAATTTACGGGTTTTGGGGTTTTCAGTATCCCAAAATTGCTAACCATGAGGGATACAGTCTTCTAGAAAAGCATGCGGAAAATTTTGGAAAAAAAAACAAAAAATTGGGATGTTTCCCCTTTTACACGCACAAACCGTTTTAAACGACACACTTCATTTTTTTTCAATGTGTTTGTGTTTTTGGTCAAATTTTGTAATATAAAGTCAAAAATAAAGCTTTTTAGAAAAGTTTTTCAAAAAATTAACATGCCCTTTGGGGTGAAATGAAAATTCCCCAACCCGTTCCACTGCCAAGCTTAAAAAACCATTAAACCCCTTTTTCATAATTTTTTTGGATACGTTGTAACCGATTTTTTATATAAAGGGGAAAATGCGTTTTATTGCACGAAGTCCATCTTTTCGTTTTATAAAAAGGGAATGGTGTTTTAGTAACTTTTGTAATACGGGTTTTTCTTTGAGTTTTGGTTTTTGTCCCCCATTTTTTGTGTTTTTTGTTTTTGTTATTCTTTAGATTAGGTTCGTCTAATATACAATGTGTAAGGGCGTTTTTTAAATTGAAGACCCAAAACCCCCACCCAACCCGCGCGTGACGTGGCGCACACCACCCCACACCACAAACCACACCACCAACCCCACACCACAACACACACCACACACACACCCTTTTTTCAAAGGGCTTTTAAATAACCCCAAAGTTAGTTTCCCCAAGTTTTTGTGGTGAATTTTTTTTTTTGGGGGGGGGGGGGGGGGGGGCGGGGGAAGGCGGGGGGGGGGGGGGGCGCTGGTGGGTGTGGAAGGGATGACTCTAACAAGACAGTCTTCACATGAAGAAAGGCCCACAGGCTGCCTGTAGCAGTCGCACTGCTTCGGCAATGGCTGTAGAGGATTAGGGGAGGAGGGAGGCACCGTGGAGGGAACAGCGGTGCGTGGGGACCAGTGCTCTGCGCGTTGGCTTTAGTCACTGAGTACTGACAGGGCCGGCCATAGGAATCTGAGAAGCTGGGGTTCTCAACAACGGGGGCGTGGCCTGTGTTGTACTGCTTCTGGCGCGACCGCTCTGAAGTGTAGCGCTGGGATGGTTGAGCAGCGCTGGCCGGGAAATGGGGTTGATGGTGTGTTGGCGTGTGTTTGTATCGACATCTGTGGCTTGCAGCAGGGCGGAGTCGTGCGTAGACGAGGCACTAACACAGTATTTGATGTTCCATGCTAGTTTTAGTAAACCTTTGTGGCTGATGTCAAGGGGAGATTTGTACATGTCTTTCCTGGGGGCACCACTCCTAGCAAGAAAGGAATCTTTGTTGTCTACAAATACTGCAGACAGTTCCCTGCATACTGTCTGAAGCTTTAGGTTGGATTGAACAATGGCTGGATTCATTAAATGTCTACCACATGCGGGGATGATGGACGAGGCCACGACTGTTGCACTGGGGAAGGTCGTTTGACATGAGTGAAGGAGAGCCCTCCATTGGTGTGTTGTATTCTCCTCCTTTGCAGTCGTTGATTCCTACATGCAAAATAACTCTAACATAGGGCATTGGGTGGACGGGATTCAAGCCAGTGTTTTATGTCAGAGACCTGAGACCGGACACATGATTTCTGAACTGATTTGAACTACTGTGTTCATTTTGTGCATCCATGTTATGTATTGTGGAATTCCTATAATCAAACAGTCCGTCTGTTCTTCCAATGATGTTTGTTGGAGACAATGGGGTGGGCTGGGAGTAGCTGTTTGTCTTTTGGAGACATGAACAGGAATGGACTGATGATCAGGTGTGATGGTGATGGATCAAAACGATTTATTACTGGGATGGAGTAGACAGGAGCACTGTCTAAACTTGAGAGGGGCGGGACTGGCATGGAGATGGTGTCAGCTAGGTCAGAGGAAGGGAGGGTGGGAATGGGGGAAGAGAGGCTGGGTGCAGAGAGTGTTTCTACTTGGACGGAGGTGGGACTGGGTCGACCGCTGGATGGTTGGGTAGGGGTGGAGGGCTGGTGGGTCTTAGACAGGTCAGGTGATCTGTGCATCTGTGATGTTGGCGTCGCTTGATGCAGGCTGGTCCTCTTCAAGGCAGTGGAAAAAAGAACAGGGGCAGTGGGACATGGCAGGTTCAGAGGCAGGTTTCAATGGGGGGTACTCATGAGAAGAACTGGTGGCAAGCCGCTTCTTGAGATCTGTAATAATTCTTTTATTGCTCGCCAACATCTGATTTCAATTTGTGATTTTCATTTTCTAATGTTTTAACTTTAGTAGATAGTGATTTGCATAGATCTTCAAGGGACTCTAATTTCTCTTTGGCAAAGCTTTGAGTTCATTTTTTATCTGTTCTTTTAAATCCAGAATATGGCTTTGGACAATATTTTCTGCATCCGATAAACGGGTGTGTGTTGTAGTCCACATTCTCTTGCAGGGTTGCTGTGTTCTGGTGATCTTTGGTGATGTGGTCCCTTTGACAGGGTGGCGAATGAATCTGTTTGACGACCTTCGTCGACGGGCTCGTTTGACACTCAGCTGGTCTATGTCTGGTCGTAGGTTTGCGGTTTTTTTGACATTTGTGTGGTGATCTAGTTCAATGGATCCTCTTCGGATGTTCTGGGCATTGGACTGTCTTCCAGATCAGGGAAGGGTAGAGCTAAGATCCTTTCATGAAAAGTTTTGTCAATGTCAGCTGCTAGGTCACTGCTGAAAGATGACCTACTATTGGGCTAATTTGGTCAATTTCGTCTACACCAAACGTAGGACAGCCGGCACCTTGCAATAGCACTGTTCCCTCAACATCTTCACCTTCACCACTCTTAACATAGAGTGTGTGATAACGATTATCTGACGCCCCTGAACTAATAATCTATAACAGTTTTGGAGAAGTTAGCTGGTAGTGGGAGCACAAACTAATTGGGGAAGTCTCACTGATGTTGATAGCACATTCGTCAAGTCCTTGACTCTACGTTCACTGAGAATTCACTGGGTAGATTGTCAGGGTGGTATCTGTGTATGAGGCATTGCCTCCATGTGGCCAGTTCACGTCTGCTGCAATGGAATTTTTTTTGTAGTGGGTCAGCTGTGTCATGAGGGTATGCCAGAATGAGGGGTGTCCATGGATACTGTTGCAGGCCCCGTGAAGTCGGAGCTGCAGTGGGCGTGTCACACATGGTTGTTTACATGGTCATACGACACTAGAAACAAAAACACAATAATAGAGGTTCACACAGTCAGTCTCTTCACGCCATGCGGCAGCACAGTCTTGCCGGTCAGCTACATAGTACAAAGCATTTCCAGCTGTGCGCTGGCCTCCTTCCTACCTTCTGCGCGTTACATGCTGTTGGCTTGCTGGCTCGCGCTGCGTGGTCAGTGACGGCAGACAAAGAGGGAACCACACACAATCACAAACAAATAGACTAGAATATTTCACTTTGTGCGCTCAGTAGAGGCACCACGCTTTCAGAGGTGAAAGTACTGAACTAAAAGAATCATTGCGTGTAAAAATTTAAGCACTCCATTCCGTGAATCACATAGAATATCCGAATATTCAGGACAGTGAAGTGAAGCGTGTCTGTCGGTCACAGAGAGAGAGAGAGAGAGAAAAGAGAGAGAGAGAGAGAGAGAGAGAGAGAGAAGAGTCACATAGAATATAAGCATATCGACAGAATGACAAGAGGGCAGGAGGTAGTAGGAAACACACACACACACACACACACACACACACACACACACACACACACACACACACACACATGTACCCATATAAGATATTCTTACTAAACAAAATAACATACATGTGCATTTCAAGTACAATAACACTTTCTAAATAGTCAGGTACATACATAAGGCAAAAAGGGTGGTGGTGATTGGTGGTGGATTTATGGCGGAGTATGCAAGTCGCACGGGTAGGAGGGGATGTCATATGGATAATAAATCAAGATGGTTGAAATAATGGTGTTTGAAGGTTGATATGCATTGGCGTTGTCTGGTTGATTCAGGGAGCGAGTTCCATTGACAGGAACCTGAATATATTAAACTGAATTTAAATAAGTCAATTCTAGGAACAGGGACATAAAGTTTGGGTGGAGTCCTTGAGGAAATTTATTGAGAATCTGTGAACTAATGTTGAGGGTGCCTTCCCAGACACAATCTTGTGCATTATGATCCCTTTGTTGTATTATAATCTCAGACTTAATGGGAGAACTTGAATCTTTTTATAGTCCGAGTCCAGACGACTATCTGCTTTTTAGGAGGACTAATTTGAGTGCTCGCTTGTGTAGGCTTAACAATGGTTTGAGGGTGTTAGCGCTAGCACAGTCCCATAAAGTAGATCCATAGTCTATGTATGATTGAATATGAGACTGGAAAAAGAGCTTGCGTGAATGCAGTCGAGGAAGCGTTTGATTTTGGAAAGTTGATAAACTTTCTGTGAAATATTTTTGCATAGTGAGGTTATGTGAGCTTGCCAACTCATATTGTTATCAATTGTTATTCCTAGCACTTTGAGGTATGTAACCTGTTCAACGGGTTCATTTTTAAGATGTACAGGAGAAAACTTAATAGTGAGATTTTGTCTTTTTTGCCTGGTTGTGATAAGCATGGATTTAGGTTTTTGAAGGTGAAGCGACATGTGATTTAGTTCAGTCCAGTTGACGAGGTCATTCGCACTTTCTTGTAAAGTGTGTGCAAGAACAGTAACATCAGAATGATTTGTATGTATTGTTGTATCATCAGCAAAGAGTTCACAGGTGGATGTGATATGGAGAGGTAAATCATTGATGTAAATTGTGAACAGTAAGGGACCCAGGATAGAGCCTTGTGGAACGCCATAGGAAAGTGTTTGAAATGAAAAGAAAGTTTATTTATTTTTTTTTGGTGGCATCAGTTATCGGATCAATGGAGCACCTAAGGCGGTCATTTTCTTTCTTTTCTTTTTTTTTTCCTTTTCTTTCTTCTTTTTTTCTTTCTTTTTTCCCCCTAAGGCCAAAATCCACCTCTTCATTTTTTGGTGCTTCACACTGTCCTCTTCATTTGCCCAAAAAAAAAAAAAAAAAATTTTTTTTCCACTACTAGTTTTTTTTTCTTCAACCAGTCCCTTACACACCCTGCATAGTCTGTTTGATATTTACAAATGGACATTTTGTTTGCAGATTTTAATGTTTTGGCGTTTGATACAAAGTGTCTGGGTTTGTTAGTGTTCTAATGTGTCGTAAACTGGCACACTCACTCTGACAATGTGTTGCTGTACAAAGAAAACAACATGGCTTAAACAAAAGACTTAATTATTTTCTTTCATTTCAGTTTTTCCCAAGTAACGAGAGAGATGGAGAATATCTGCTAGCTTCATTTTGTGTTGCACACACACACACACACACACACACACACACACACACACACACGCGCACACACACACTCCCCCCCTCCCCCCCCCCTCCCCCGCACCGCCCCCCTCTCAAACATGATAACAATGGTAGTTAAAAATATTAGAGGCACGGTATCAAAGCAAAAAATATACATAAGCGACCAATTCCGCATGTACACACTCCTGAAGGGATACCGTTGGTCCCAGTTGCCAAGACGGGAACAGACCTCCCCATCCTCTTACCAAGCGCGTGAGCGCTCCTCACGTCACGCCACCACCACCATCACGACCACCACCACCCACCCACCAAAAAAAAAAAAAGAGAGAGAGAGAGACAGACAGACAGACAGACCCGACAGGTAGACAGAGGACAGACAGACAGTCGGACAGAGACGGCGTCAAAGAGAAAAAGAGGGAGAGAGTGGGATGCTGCGGGGGGGGGGGGGGGGGGGGGGGGGGGGGAGGGGGGAGGGGGGGGGGGGGGGGAAGAGAGAGACACACGAGAGAAAACGACAGGAAGTGAGACATGAGTCAGACGGATAGACAAGCAAACAGGCATACACACTCACATACAAACAGAGATAGATAGAAAGAGAGAGAGCGCGCGCGCGCGAAAGAGAGAGAGAGAGAGAGAGAGAGAGAGAGAGAGAGAGAGAGAGAGAGAGAGAGAAATGAAATGAAATGAAATGAAATGAAATGAAATGAAAATTTATTCAGATAGGCCACAGCCCCTCCTGAAGGGGGATTACATTCAAAACTCAGCATGATAAGTATGACAACAACATCAACACAAAGTTTAACTAGAATGTATGGGGGAAAAAAACCAGCAATAAATGATACTCAAATGGATGAATTACAATCTATACACATGTGCATGAAGTCTAATCTACTGACCCATATTTAATACCATACTAGGATATCCATGTCCATGTAGTAT
>JAFLJL010005030.1:5000-14522 GCA_018398815.1 Conus ventricosus
ACCATGAGGGCCTGCTGCTTAAATTAGAACACATCGCATTGGCGGTTCTTTGCTAAAATGGCTAGATCATTCCTCGTTGGGAGAACGCAGAAAGTTGTTGTGGAAGGGTCGTCATCCCATTGTAAACCAGTCTTGTCAGGTGTACCACAGGGAACTGTTCTGGGGCCCTTGTTTTTCTTATTTATATCAATGACATAAGTAGAAATCTCTCTCCTGGAACTACTATAAGGCTTTTTGCAGATGACAGCTTAGTATATAGAACAATCAGAAGCAAGAATGATACACACATTCTACAAGAAGATCTAAACGCTTTACAAGAGTGGGAAAGAACTTGGAAAATGGAATTTCATCCCCAAAAGTGCCAAGTGTTGAGTATATGTATCAAACGCTCACCAATTAGATCAGACTATTCTATCCATAATACTATTCTTAAAGAAACTAATGCTGCAAAATATTTAGGTGTGATTATAGATAGTCGTCTCAAATGGAAAGAACACTACAATTTAGTATGTAAGAAAGCAAATAACATCTTAGCTTTCTTACACAGGAATATCAATGACTGCCCCCAAAAGGTTAAAGACGACTGCTACAAAAATTGGTTAGACCAGTTACTGGATATGGTTGCTCAGTTTGGGATCCTTACCATCTAAAGGACATTGATAACCTCGAAAAGATTCAGAAGAGAGCAGCACGGTTCGTAACAGGGAACCACATCAGAGAAAAGGGGAATACTAGGAAGAACATGAGAAATTAGAATGGAAACCCTTAGAAGAGAGAAGAGCTTTTATCAACTTAACATCTCTTCAAAGGCAGAGCTAAAGTAATTGATATTCCAATGGAACAACTAGTATTGAATAAAAGTAGCACCAGGAGTGGCGGTCAATGTTATACCATACCTACATCAAATATTGACAGCCACTTACATTCTTTTTATCCCAGTTCTGTACGGCTGTGGAACTCACTGCCAGGTGCCATCAAAGATTGCACACAAATGCAATCTCATTAAAAAAACAAATTGATACGACAGTTTTGAGATCTGTATATTGACGATTTTCTATTTTTACTTCCCCAGATATTTTACTGTTACCTGGGCCTGAATTTGGCCATTGCTTTTAACTTCTTGATATCGAGTGCGACCCTTGTTGCCAAATTTGCTCCAGGGGCCAACAGTCTGAGTCGCACTATTTTATGTTATTTTATTTTACTTTTTAACATGCAACGCTGGTGACCTACTCGTTTTTGAGTGAACCAGTATTTTAGGAAGAAGAAGAAGAAGATATATTACCACCTTGATCCCCGATCAGTCTTCAGTTCTCGTTATAACTGAGATCCTCAATCATTATTAATCAAAGTTTACGAGCATCCATCCATTAACTTCATTCCAACAGAATATTTGTCAGAGCTAATTTGTCCATTCAAAATCATCATTCCACAGCATGAACACACACTCTCTTCAGTTCTTCCTCTTGTATCACTGTGATCTTCTCGGAAAACGTTGAACAGAAAACGTGAGACTTGTCTTACAGACACTTCATCGGCACAGGACATTACATACGACACACTTCCTTCAGCGTTATTGATAGCATTCACATTTTCTCTAAATATTTCATACACACTGCATTCAAACAACACATGTGACACGTCTTCAATAGCTCCTTTGCACCCGGACATAATAAAATCTCTTGGTACCACATCCCTTCTGTATCTCAGTTTATGCACCCTTATTGGAGAAATGTCAAATCTAAACTTAACATACGCTGCTTTCTGACACCGTGATATCTCATAATCCAAATAATGCTCTGTTCGTAGGAACTGCTTAAAGCTAGAATACAGTTCAAAACGTTCTGCTGATTCCAGTTTATCATGCCAAGTTTGTGTATACTGATCAGCGAGTCTGTCTAAAAATATGAGTGAAATTGTTCATATTGCCAACACTCTGTTGCAACCAAACATCTCCAAATCCGTTTAAAATAATAACTGTCTCACGTAAAACACCCATTTTTTTTCCCAATTTTTGAAGGTGGTTTAACATATTATAGGCTTTCTTGGGTAGTCTTTCTTCTGCCAGATTACAAACTCTTAGCCAGTAACGAATACACCTTTCAGCCGCTAAAACATACATTGGATATCGGCCGAGGTCTCCCAGCACCATTTTGTTTGGCGTTTGCTTACTTACGTTCAAGTAACGTTTACAGGCAAACATATGTGACTTCTCTAGTACATCGAGCTGTTGGTAGCCCCAGACCTCAGACCCATATAGTAAAATGGAGCAATCTGAGCGTCATACATCTTAAAGAACACATTTCTCGAAATATCTTCTAATTTCCAAAGGCATCTAAGGAGCTGAGTTGTTTTAATTTTTGCTTTAGTGGCCAGCTCTTCCACCGCATACGTTAGTGAAAGCTTGGTTGTAAAATTGTAGCCCTAAATATTTATAACTGTTGACTACCGTTATATGTTCCTCGCCATATTTCCATTCTTCTTTCTGTCCCAGAAATCCCCCTTTTCTGAATACAATTATTTCGTCTTTTCCAGATTAACTTTCATATCATAATTGTCTGCAAATTGTTTGAGGATATCAATTTGATTTTGTAAGCCTTGGGACAGTATGAAGCTAAAACAACATCATCAGCAAAGAGAGAGAGAGAGAGAGAGAGAGAGAGAGAGAGAGAGAGAGAGAGAGAGAGAAGAGAGAGAGAGAGAGAGAGAGAGAGAGGAGGGAGAGAGAGAGGGGAGAGAGAGAGAGAGAGAGAGAGAGGAGAGAGAGAGAGAGAGAGAGAGAGAGAGAGAGAGAGAGAGAGAGAGAGGGGCGGTAATCCCGCCAAACAAACAATTCATTTATTGCGCGACCTTGATCTTAGTGTCAATGTACTGCTGAAGGCAACAACAACAACAACAACAACAAACAAACAAACAAACAAAAACAAAACGACAACGCTGTGACAAGCACTAAAGCAGTGCAAACAAAACAACAGTAACAGCAATGCAACTAAATGAAGCAAATGCCTCGACAAATCAACAATAACAACTAAACGTAGCAAATGCCTTGACAAACAACTAAATGTAGCAAATGCCTCGATAAATCAACAATAACAACTAAATGTAGCAAATGCCTTGACAAATCAACAATAACAACTAAATGTAGCAAATGCCTTGACAAATCAACAATAACAACTAAATGTAGCAAATGCCTCGACAAATCAACAATAACACTAAATGTAGCAAATGCCTCGACAAATCAACAATAACAACTATTAAACAATATGCAACGATGAACAAATCAGCTCAGAAACACAACAGTAATGCAAAGAAAACATCACACAACATCAACAAAACAGTTCACAAAATAACAACAACAACAACAACATCAACAACAAAACAGGTAGACAAAACAACAATAAAATTCCAGTAGAATAACGAAAAAAATTAAATGAATAATAACAACAACAACAACAAACTAAAACCCACACACATATAATCAACCAAAAGCAACAAGAGCAACATGACAATTCAAGAAACAGTTTTACAATTAAGCAACAACAAATGACAGTAAAAGTTGACCGATTTTTTTTACTCAGCAAATACTTTTTTTTTTTTCTGACAAGAGTTGACATGGATTCTCTCTGAGCGTCGTCATCCAGTTGTTCCCCTTTACTGTTGGAAAACGTCGGAGTCAAAAGGTCGGAAAAGGAGTCCTTTACCCAGTGTGGTTTTACTTTCGGAATTTTTATGGTCGACAGGCTTTTTTTTTTTTTTATCGCTTCTTTGTTGTTGTTGTTGTTGCTATATTTGTTGTTGTCGTCGTCGTCGTCGTCGTCGGAATTTTTATGGTCGACAGGCTTTTTTTTTTATAGCTTCTTTGTTGTTGTTGTTGTTATTGTTGTCGCCGTCGTCGTCGTCGTTGTTGTTGTTGTTGTTGTTGTTGTTGTGTTTGTGCACGTGAGTACTCTGTCTGTCTGTCTGTCTGTCTGTCTGTCTGTCTCTCTCTCTCTCTCTCTCTTCCCTCTCTCTCTCTCTCCTCTCTCTCTCCTCTCTCTCTCTCTCTCTCTTTAACATGATCTTTTCTTGAGTGGTTTCCGTTTTATTATTCATTGATTCTCTCCAGTTCTGTCTCTCTCTGTCTTTCTGTCTCTGTCTCTGTCTCTGTCTGTCTTGTCTGCCGTCTGTCTGTCTGTCTGTCTGTCTGTCTCTCTCTCTCTCTCTCTCTCTCTCTCTCTCTCTCTCTCTCTCTCTCTCTCTCTCTCTCTTCCGGTTTCCGACGAGTGCGGACGTATTTTACAGATCCAGTGGTTTACAACAGTTATTGAAGTTAATGTGGCAAAACAAGGTAAATATGACGGTATGTTGACAGTATACTTGCATTTCTAACTTCTTCAAGTCAGTGTGTGATGTGATTGTGTGTGCATTCAACGATTCACGTGGATTGTGGATTGTGTACCCACGTGTAGCGTGATGTGAAGCAAGCCGCCATCATGCCCTAGTTTCCCCTTCAGCCAACGACCGCGCAACTGGGTACAGTTGCAGTCATGGGTCCATCACGCGATCCATGACCCAGGACAAAGGAGCGACGCTCAGGGAACATTTTCTCGAGCGTATCACTCACACTATGGACCCATACAGAAAACATTTGACACACTTTCACACTCAATGCCACAAATGGAGATACACATTGTTCATAGATACGTTGGTGCTTACAACCAACCGGCATCAACAGCTCATGGACTGACTAAGCATCAGACCACAAAATTCACAACATTAGTTTAACCACTAACTGCACTAGACTACCACCAGACCTATTCCAGTCAACACTTGAATTACGACTCAGATCACACCAAACAAAAAACTTCTCAAGATCCACATTTATTACACAACCAACAAAATCCTTGTTCAGGGCCGGGCCTGCCAAGACTGGGTCAATGAGGAGTTCAGATACTGCGTGCCATTGTACACACGCTGACCGCGGCGCCAGCATCAACACACGACCGATCAGTCTCTGCAGCACTCCCTGTCGCTACAGTGTGTAGATCAGTCTCCGCAGCACTCCCTGTCGCTACAGTGTGTAGATCAGTCTCCTCACCACTCCCTGTCGCTACAGTGTGTAGATCAGTCTCTGCACCACTCACTGTCGCTACAGTGTGTAGATCAGTCTCCGCACCACTCCCTGTCGCTACAGTGTGTAGATCAGTCTCCGCACCACTCCCTGTCGCTACAGTGTGTAGCGAACACCGGCAGAAGCGCTGTGCAGCTTCACCGTCCTACACAGCACCCAGTAGAGCTGAAATGTGAGCCGCCCCCTTCGGAAGTAGCAAGATTGTTCTCCACCGTCTCCACGCCCTGCAATTCTTCCAAGGCCTGTGTTGTGTTCCCCTTGGTCCATCCCACACACCACGACCACCCTTGTCTACCTTCCCCCCATGACCGTTTAGTCATTCGCCCTGGATCACCATCCATCCTTGTCCATCCCACACACCACGACCACCCTTTGTCTACCTTCCCCCCATGACCGTTTAGTCATTCGCCCTGGATCACCATCCATCCTTGTCCATCCCACACCCACGACCACCCTTTGTCTACCTTCCCCCCATGACCGTTTAGTCATTCGCCCTGGATCACCATCCATCCTTGGACAGAAAACGACATCAGCTCCATCCCTTTTCCCTTTCATGACATTACATCAGCAGTAGACATTACAAACATTACAACCCCTTTCACTAGCACGACAAATGGTGTAACCCTAGCAGATAACACTGACAATCATTCTGAAGACAGCACATCAACACCAGAGACTGACACTAGGAAGACGACAAGCACCCAGCAGCTGACTTTGACAAGACACTAGAGGCAAATGGCCCATTGAGCAAAACCTGTGCGACAACTGACAACAAAACCACAATGACAACGTCAAACGACACAGACAATTGTGATGGCTCAGTGAAAGGGACTGACACCAACACTGATGACAACAGTCCCACAGATTGTAGCTGTAGTCATGACGACTGTGTGCCTAAGGAAGAATTCCTTAGGATCACTCAGTCCCTGCGTGACGAAATCTCTGCCCTCAGATCAACACTACAGGAAACCAGACAGACCTTCAAAATAGAACTCGACGCTCTATCTACACAACTTACTCACATGTCTTCATCTGACAATGACAAATCATCCTCTCGCAAAACCATAACAACCAATACAAAATCTAAATGTAAATCACATTCAAACTCCTCAGCCACCCAACAAAAGCAACCTCTCCATCCTCCCAGACACAACACACACACCCTTCTCTCACTGCACACTGTATACAGGATGCACCACCCCCCTTCAGCCCTACCAACACAACTCACAGTGACAAAGTACAGGACAACCCACCCCCACAATGTGAGAAATCCTCTAACTCACATATCCAACCACTTCCCGTTGTGAGAGGACACCTCTCCCTGAAAAATTTAATCTCCCCAATGTGTCTCTCCCCACCTCTTCAAAAGGTTTCCATTGATAGACAGACCTCTACAATACTGCTGAGTGAATGCACCCTAAGAGGTATATACATCCCTAGGGCCAGCGCTCTGTTGGAGTGTGCCAACGATCTAACGGTCGCCAGTCTGACTCGGTGGCTTACAAAGCAGACACCCACCCACACCGTGATGCAGGCTACCTTCCATGTGGGGCTGGTGACTGCAGCGAGCTCTTAGCATCACAGCCGCTGGTGCAATATCAACGCAGCAGTGGTGAGAGCTCATTGTGCAGTGCCACCGAGTCATCCCCAAAGCCCAACTTCAGGCCTCTGCATTATCCCGGCAAGAGGGCGGCACCCTCTGAACACCATCATCCCCCCAGCAACGACCACCTTCAGGAGCGCTGTTCAGCAATGGGGATTAAATTCATCAGCCATTGTGCCACCTTCACCACCCAGCGCGGTGCCCGAGACTGGCGTTGTACCACAACTCTACACAACCCAGCAGGAAGGGAGTGGAAACGTGTGACACAAAACCTCTTCCCCCCTAGACGACAGGCCCTCCTACCCACCCCTACACGCCACACGTCTCGTGTTACCAACAGCGCACGACGTCCCAGATCCCCTCTCCTCCCTCCCCCATCCACCCTCTCAGAATTCCCAAACCTTCCGTCCCGTTTACGCACTTCTCATTTGTCTCCCCCCTCCCCCCTCCAGGAAGCCCCTTTAAGACCATCCAGCTCACTGGTGCGTACACAGAGTGACCACAAGATTGTTCAGCCAGCCTCTCGCTCTGCTGCCCCAAATAACACCAAAACTATGACACAGCATCTGTCCCTATTGCACCCTCCCCCCTCCAGCAAGCCCCTCCAAGACCCCGCCGGCCAGATGTGTGTACGGGCAGTGACAACAGCACGGGTCCAGTCAACCGTCTCCCAGCCAACCAAAGTGACTGTCCGCTATGTGCGCCGCGCGAGTGTGCTTTTCCCCCGCCTCCATGGTTCAATAGATCTGTCCCTCCCCTGCCCCTGCCTGCTCCTCCACCCTTCAGTTACCTTCCACGGACCCTGTCTCCTTCACATCATCCGTGGTATTGGCCATTCTTCACTCCCCAGCACTCCATGCTTCCCTCGTACTAGACCTTGCCTATTAATACATGGGTGAAACCACACGTCCGGAAAATCCGGAATCCGGATTTCGTATTGGTCGTTTGTCTGGAAATCCGGACATCGGCGTTCGTTGTGGTCGATTTTCCTTTTTTGGGTAGTTTTCGGTGAAGCTGCGTTCTGAACAACTCGCGCATGCGCCGTCCAAGTTGTTGCAAAACTTGTCTTCCAATTTGCGCCTTTTTCACGATAGCCTACAGCGTGTTCACGTCGCACGTCTTCACGTCGCAACGATCTTCTTCACGTCGGAACGGTCCGTTGACCTAGATCTAGTCTAAATCTGCTGCACTTCATTCTCTTCTTGAGCACGATGCCGTTTGTGGCTGTGAATGAAGACACGTCGCTGATCGATGCTTCTGTCCCCAACAAATGGTCTTGGCGATGGCTGGACGAAAGAGGTCCGGACAATGATGGCGAAACGGAAGGGTGACACATTTCTGACTTGGTGCCGCAAAACCACAGCTGCTGGCGTTGCCCGGTGCATCGTCTGCTTGCAGGACATCAAGTATGGAAGCTCTAGCATAACGGCACTCAAAAAGCATGTCAAATACAAGAAACACCAGAAAATGCAAGGTAGCAACGCTCTCTCTCTCTCTCTCTCTCTCTCTCTCTCTCTCTCTCTCTCTCTCTCTCTCTCTCTCTCTCCTCTCTCTCTCTCTCTCTCTCTCTCATCATGTTGCTATGTTGAATTGTCTGTATGAATGATATGTGCTGAAATAATGTATGCTTGACAAGGACAGATTGTAAGACTAGGCTTTGGCCTAAAATCTTCATCCTTAGGTATTAAAGATCAATCAATCATCAATCAATCTCTCTCTCTCTCTCTCCTCTCTCTCTCTCTCTCTCTCTCTCTCTCTCTCTCTCTCACACACACACACACACACACACACACACACACACACACACACACACACACACACACACACACACACACACACACGACACACACGAGTTTTTAGAATAGGAGTGGGTGGTCGGCTTTTATTGTGGGGTTTTTTGTTTGTTTTTTTTGGGGGAGGGGTTGTCAAAATAGTGTGCTAGATGGTGATTTTTTACTTCAAATTTGATAGCCCGTACATCATTGACGGCTGAGATGCACATGCTTACGTAATCAGGAGGTTGGCATTTGTTTTATTGATTTTTAAGGGTTTTTTCCCTACTGGTCAACAAAAAGTTAAGGGCCAAGGTCAAAAACTAGGATCAGTCAGCAAACGGGAAACAAACCTTTTCGCCTGATGGTGCATTAAGTTTTTTTTTGTTTTTTTTGGGGGGGGGGGGGGGGGGCAGCATAAGTTACTCTGGGACACAACATTAGTCTTATTTCACTTATTAAAAACATGCTGAAAGTACCTCAAAATGTCTGATTTTAATAACGAAAATGTAAAAATGCTTCAGCTTCAGGGGCTTCGCCCCCTGACCCCCGACAAGGGGCTCTGCCCCTTGACCCCGCCAGGGGGCCAGAGGCCCCCCTGGACCCCCACCTTTCAGGATTTTCAATTTTCCCAGGTTTCACCCATGTTATTAATTTCATATATGTCATATGCTTTTCTTCACGTCCTACACAATGTGGTGGTGTGTGTGTGTGTGTGTGTGGTTGTGTGTGTGTGTGTGTGTGTGTGTATATGTGTGTGTGTGTGTGTGTGTGTGTGTGTGTGTGTGTGTGTGTAACTTTCACCCTGTGCCGGCAGTGCTGATTCTATGATAACTGAAGTGGACTTAACATTGTATATTATAAATAAGACTTCGTAAAACTTCAGACTGTGTCGCATACAGAAAAGAGACTGAACAAAGCCTGTGCAGGAGCAAACTTCTGCAAAAAACAACAACTGCTGTTTACTGCAAGCAAGGCAATCTTGTGCATTGCCAGCTCGTTACAAGTGCGGCTACGTACTTGTGTTTTATTTTGGT
>JAFLJL010005031.1:2500-14914 GCA_018398815.1 Conus ventricosus
ACACCACACACACACACACACACACACACACACACACACACACACACACACACACACACACACACACACACACACACACATAATACACACACACAGACACACACACACACACACATACACACACACACGCATGCACGCACGCACGCACAAGCAGACATACACACACATACACACTGTCTCACACACATACTCATGCACGTACAAAGAGAGAGAGAGAGAGAGAGAGAGAGAGAGAGAGAGAGAGAGAGAGAGAGAGAGAGAGAGAGAGAGAGAGAGAGAGAGAGAGAGAGAGGATGGGTCTTTTTGGCCACAAGTTACTCGGGCTATATAGCAGTGTGCGTGACATCAGGGAGGATAGGATGACCACACTCATTAAGGGAAAATAGGTGTATGTTGAACAGAGGATGACCACACTCATTAAGGGAAAATAGGTGTATGTTGAACAGAGGCGAAGAAGAGGTGAATCGTCCACACTAGTTCATCCCAATCCCAGGAACTCCACACAAAGAAGTAATGTAGTGAAGAGCATCTTTCAAGGCACAGCAGATGTGGTACTAGACGTATTATTCTTCATGAATGCAGTAACATTAAAAGAGACATCACCAGGGTAAATACGCTAATAGTAGTAGGCGGTACGCTAATAGTAGTAGGCGGTACGCTAATAGTAGTAGGCGGTACGCTAATAGTAGTAGGCGGTACGCTAATAGTAGTAGGCGGTACGCTAATAGTAGTAGGCGGTACGCTAATAGTAGTAGGTGGTACGCTAATAGTAGTAGGCGGTACGCTAATAGTAGTAGGCGGATTTTGTTTTTTAACCAGGAAGATACGACAGAAGAAATAGCTAAGATAAGAACGGGAAAATATCTGTCGAAAATAATAATCATCATAAAGGGTGGGTTTTTTGTTTGTTTGTTTGTTTTGTTTGTTTGTTTGTTTTTTCTTCAAACCTGTATTTGCCCTCCCTCGAGCAGTGCCAATGAAGCTTTAAAACCAGCCAGAGGAACCACCCCAGTGCAGCTGTGGCTGGTGGCAGTAATGGCGATAGAGTTAAGGTTGGTGAAGGCGTGTGACAAAATAAAACATTGCGCAAAAGTCAAGGATTGCAGAACTATGAGAGAGAAAACGCAGATGTCGCTAACATTCATGGCACACGGAAGCAAGGACGACTATGGCAGAAACGGGTGAATGTGGCAAGTTGTCTGTTGGCGACAACAACGAAACAACAACAATGCCAACAACCACACGTGAAGCGAAGGATGCAATGCACCGAGTCAGCCCGATGGAAGTGACCGTGGAATTCAGTCGATCACACCTTGTGCAGGGGTTCCGGAGGAAGGCCGCTTGCTCGCTGAGGACGACACTGATGCAAGACACGTGGATAGACAGGGATGCCAAGGTGAACAGACACAGGAAGACTGATGGCAAGACACTGTAGATAGACAGGGATGCCAACGTGTAACAGACACAGGAAGACTGATGGCAAGACACTGTAGATAGACAGGGATGCCAACGTGTAACAGACACAGGAAGACTGATGGCAAGACACTGTAATAGACAGGGATGCCAACGTGTAACAGACACAGGAAGACTGATGGCAAGACACTGTAGATAGACAGGGATGCCAACGTGTAACAGGCACGGGAAGACTGATGGCAAGACACTGTAGATAGACAGGGAATGCCAACGGTAACAGGCACGGGAATACTGATGGCAAGACACAGTAGATAGACAGGGATGCCAACGTGTAACAGACACGGGAAGACTGATGGCAAGACACTGTAGATAGACAGGGATGCCAACGAGAGAAGGTAAATAATGCGGGTTCAAGACCACTCATGTTATTTTGCACGAAAACCCCCCTTTTCACATCTAATTCACGTCCATCACATATTAGTTTTGACCAAATTTAACACCTGTTTTTAAACAAAATTAACACCTCAAAACCTCTAATATTGACGTTATTAACACATTAAAACGGGGGCTTACGTGCTAGATAAGATTTGGTGATCGTGAACCCGCATATTTACCTTCTCTCCTAGGAACATAAAATGAACTAAACATCTATATGGTTTGACTGTTTTTAGAACAACTCCAATTAATATTGATCGTTGAGCACGCGTGCAGTGGGCGACGAGACCTGCATCACGCGATGTGGCGAACGTGCGCACGCAGCCAATCAATAGGAGGTATGACATCATTCTGTGGGGACGCCCGTGATTTCATTTATGCAGTGACAGCCCAGGCGACCAGACGTCCATTGTGTTTTCTCTCTACACTAAAACCATGGCTGATTTGGTTTGGAGGCCGGTTCTTCTTCACAAGAAACCACAATGGACGTCAATTCTCAAGAAAGCCAAACTGAGCATTTGCTTTATTCGAATGAGCAAAAAGAAATAACATTGAAACACAAAAAGTATCATCAGAAATGATTTCATATCTTGAGAAATTGGAACGTGGCGCACCTTGTTCTAAACCGGCCAAACCAAAAGAAGGTCTAATCTTTTAGAAACCAAGCAAGGAAAAACGTGAAATGACAGTAAGTGAACTGGATGATTTTTTACGTAATTGTTTTGTAGAGAAACTTAATTATGAGCCGATTGACGAAGGCTTTTTATGAAATTGAATAACATGACTGAAATTACACCTGTTTTGTTGAAGGTCGGTTATGAGATCAAAGCTGAAAAACGTAAAACTCTTCGATAATCTTTGCTTTTAGACCATTGGCTTGAAAGAACAAAAGCCGTTTTAAAAAATCTAACCCAAAAGCGTCCTGGAGAATTAAAGCGGTAATTCTGGCTAGCTGCTGTGAAAAAAATCAATACTAGCCTAATGAGGACAGACAGTGTCGGTTTATTGATCCAGCAGCTCTATGGAGCGGCGCCAGGTTGAGTGACTGCCAGAAAGCGCCCAACAAAACTGGGTCAATCGGCAGAACTGCCGATTGACCTACAAACCCCCGCCTCTACTCCGCCTCCCTGGAGCTGCGCCAACACTCCCTTCACCTCTAAAGGCTGCTTTCGGGTGGTCGCCAATATAACTTTGAAAGAGATCCTGTGATTATTGATTTGGGACTCTGATAAGTGCTTTGGTGGCTGTCTCGAATTTACGACATTCAAGTGTGAACAAAAAATGAACAAAAAAAAACAAACCCCTTCACATTCCCCCCGCAAGAAACCATCCTGTCTATTATATGTGTGTGCGTGTGTGCGTGTGTGAATGCGAGAGTGTTTGCACGCGCGCGTATGTGTTTGTTGTTTGTTTGTTTTTTTTGTGTGTATGTGCGTGTTTTGTTTGTTTGTATTTGTTTGTTGTTTGTTTGTGTGTGTTTGTGTGTGTATATGTGTGAGAGAGAGCGTTTTGCCATACAAAGCAATGCAGTAATCCAGGCCAAAAAGGCCTGCTATTGATTAACATAGTTAAATAAACCACCCCCTCCCCCGCACCACAAAAAAACTTCTTCTGATTCTTACACTATTAACTCCGGGGGACTGACCCTCCCTACTTTTCTAGTATGCCTTCTTTTTTAGTCTATTAATAAATCAGAACAAACAACTGCCTTCCATCTTGTTTATTATTTTACATCCAATAATTTTATGTACCCCAAATTAATTTTTTAAAATTTGGGCTGCCCGCAAACGTATATAACGAAAATCGCAAAAACCCGCCCTAGTTGTAGCAAAACCTTTAGAACTGTAATGATAGCCGCAAACAAATGACACTTTTTTTTTAAAAACTGTTGTAAATTGACAACAACTTTGGGTTTTCACGAGAAATCAGAAGTTATTGCCTAAATTTATAAATGCCCCATTCTAAAAGGCCGGGTGTGAACTATATGTTTAAAACCACTGCCAAAAAACCCAAAAATTTCAGCAAGGCTTCTGGAAAACATACTCCTTTTTTTTTTAAAATTCTAAAAATTTTTAGTAATTTGGGGGTTTGCTTCTTAATTTTTAAACATATACATATTCGCTAAGTACTTTTTTTAAAAAACAAAAGTTGTAGTACCCCGGGTATTTTTAAATGTTTTAAATTTTCCTTGTTCGCCCTTAACATCCACCCGTTTTTCCCTTTTTTTTATTTTTTAGCCCCATAACTTTAAACCCTTTTTCTCAAAGGAAACCCCCTTAAAATTTAACCGCGCCTATGTCTTTTGGGGTTGTTAAAACACACGTTTTTTTTTTTGTTGTTTTATAAGATCGCATCTTTTTTTATTTTTAAAAAAATTTAAATTTTAAAAAGGTACTTTGAATATATGAACATGTTATTTACAATGTAGGACTTTTTAAAAAACCCCAAAATTTTTTAGACTTCATTTTACTAACCTTCAAGACGAATCATATGGCTTCCAATTTAGACTTTAAACCCACTAACTAATATTTAAATCCCCCAAAAAAGAGTGACAGATACCATCAGCAGGACATCCCACCCCATGTTTTTTTCCAGAATCAGTTAAATTTTTGCCTTTACTGCGCAACTACTGGCTGCGGTGTTTCAATGCAGCCCATTTAAACCCCCCAATCTTTTAGTAAGGTCAGTATTAACTTCATTTTTATTACCAGTACAGCAAAACTAACTGAACTAAAGTATTCCCCTCCCTAACGACAACGCTTTTTAATCCTCAACAGCCCAATGAACAAAAATGCAATGAAAGAATCGAAAACAATTTAACATTGTTTCCTTAAAACTGATTTTAGACAAAATTTAGACCGCAATCTGGGTTAGGCACATTGTATTTGGGGGCAAAAAAGAAAAAGTTTAGACTACGGCCTAGCCACCCTTTTTCACCAAAAAGACAATTTAGTTTGGGGAAAAATAGAACAAAAACACCCTAATCCGGGAACAACATTACTTAGAAAAAAGAAAAGGTTTAAAACAATCCAGGCGTGAAAAGACTTAATGCTCCAAAGGACAAAACTTTTGGTGGTTTTAGGACGAAAGCCACAGACCAATCAGCATAGTTGATAAATTTCCCGGGCTTGATGCCAAAAAAAAAATTTCTAGCTAATTTAGAAGATGCATTAAACTCGGGCTGTTGTTTTGCCTCTAGCTACAAAGGTATCAAGACGTTCTTGCACGCAGGTAAAAGGGTTACTTTTTTTTAGGTCATGGATTAACAACTACCCTCTGATTTTAGCTGCAATTGGCATGATACAAATTTATAAAATGAAATCCCATACGGAGACGACCAAGACTTAGGCCAAAAAAAATGGAAAACCCAAAAGGGCCCCCCCCACCTTTTTTAAAAAAGACCTTGCCTGAAGAAAGCGATCCACCACCATTATAACGCCCCACAGCCAAAACACCCAGAAAGCACCCACCTTTTGATCTGCCTCACCGACAGTCACACTAGCAAAAAAAACGGCCCTTGTTTGTTTTTAATTTTTACTGATTAGCCATACTTATTTCACAAAAAAATTAATCCACACTAACGCTCCAAAAGCCCACAAGGGTCGGCCATATAACCACCCCCCTTACCTATATAGAAAAAACCCCAAAACAACAAACTGCCTTTAAACCCGGTAAGCATCAACGCTTTGGGCAGCTAATTTCTTTAAATTTGCAATGATGAAATTGTTTTCTAACCCAACTTTACCGGGCGAGGTTTTTTGGAGCGTTACTGGCCCTGTTTGCCTGCCATTAAAGCATAAACGAGTAGAGATAGCAAACCCACATTTTTTTAAAATACTAACTATTTAATCCCCTTTCCCTGAACAAGTCCTTTTTCTTTCAGCAGCTAGTTTTTTTCATAAAGTATTCTTTTAAGTTTCCTTTTCTCTTTTTTGTGATTCTAGATTTTCCTCAAAAATAAAATCACTTTAACCCCTTCCTTTCGCCCTTTAAACCCTGTATTTTCTGTTGAAAATTTTCAGCCTTTTTTTCTCGCCCAAAATTTTGTTATCATCTGCATCAGCGAGTTTATTTTTTTTCTTCTTCTATCTCCATCTAGCTTCAAATTTTTTCCCCGTGCTTGGCATTAGTTCTTCTCTTTTTTGTTGTAAAACAGCCTTAAACCTCGAACGTCCGCATGGCAAGGGAAAATCATCAATTGTTTCTAATCTTCTCTGACTGTCTCATCTCAAACTCGTTTAAATTTTCTGCTATTAGTTCATCTGTTTGGATTTTAAATCTTAAGTTTTATGTTTTGTATTTCAGATTTTTGCCCCAAGTTCTGTAAACGACAAACAGCTTCGGCTCTAAACTCTAAAAGGGTTTTAAATTTGTTCTGCCTTAGCAAAGGTTTTTTCGTCAATTGCTTTTTTTTAAAAAACTTTTGGGTTTTGCGTTGAAGTAACCTTCCGCGCTCTCCAGTACCATTCTTATATACAAATGCCCACCATTTTCCCTCAAAATCGTTAGGATCAACTACTTCTGGACTCTCTTCCTTGCTTTATAAAATGATAAATTTTTTCTCGCAAAGTTTTTTGACGTTGCTGGGGGTAAAGACCTCCCCTTTCCCAATTTCTTTTTGCAATGAAGGACCTAGTTTTTCTTATTTTCAACGGGTCAATTGCGTCAAATCTTCATCCATATTTTTTTTAACTTTTTTTTTATAAAACATACTCATACTTGTGACCTCATCCATATAGAAAAAGAAGAACCCCAGGGCGTAAAAGGTATAAGGCAGACTGAATTAGTGTAAAATCCACAACATTTTTTCGCCTGACAAATTTTAAAAATTAAATTTCCCGATTTTGGGCGCTGACGATTTTTATAATGCCGGGCCTGCAAACTATCAAAAAAATAAATTTTAAATCGACAACCCAAAAGCTACTTTTTTTGCAATTTGGGGGAGGGGTACGTTAATCACATAGTAATCAAACTGGAGGGGAATGAAGTTTTGTACTAAAGCGGGAGATATTTTTTACCCTCTATTTTGATCTATGCACCTAAAAAAAGAAGAAAAGAAAAGTTTATCAGGGGAAAACAAACCCCAAAAGGGCCTAAGCACAGACTTAAAGCGGGGGAAAGCAAAAATGATGTTAAAGATGAGGGAGTAGCAAACATTTGGGAACAGATTCTGCATCCCCTAATTTTGACGTTAAAAAACGCATATGCCTATTACCCAAAGGGGCCCCTAAAAGAAAAACTTACTTATCATCTAACATTTAAACCCATGGTTCTGTCGTTTTTGTCAAAACCCCCTTTGCTACATACCGGGCACGACATCTCTCTTTAGTTTGAGTTGTTTCAAAAAATGAACTGGCTAGAACAATCTTAACTCGATAAAAGAAAACGGTTTTTTTAGAAAGGTTATACACTCCATTACAGAAATAAAAAAACGAGACACCCTTTGGAACATGCATCTAAATCAGCCGAAATCCTTAAAAGGAATGTTGTTTTGTTTACTGAAGAAACAACCCCCCTTTTAGAGAGAATCAGAAGTGTTTTATAATCCAAAAAAGAAAGGGACTCGTAATAAATGGCAAGTCTGACGGGTGTATTCAGGGTGGACTTTACCTCACCAACACTTTTGATGAAATAAAAAAAGTTGTTCGCTGGAGGCAGGCAAAGGGATCCTGCAGTTGACCGTATGTAAAAAACTTTGCCCTTTTTGAGTAAGGCTCGAAACACTAAAAGTAAAAATGGCTGTGGTTGGACTTTAATCCACATTTACAACAATTTTTTGGAAGTGGAAAAGGTAGGGGAAATGGTATAAAAATAAATATTCCCCGAAAGCAAAGAACGGGGCCCAAAAACAGAGCACATTTTTATGGGTTTTTTGAGCCAGTTAAACATTTAAAAAACAAAATAAAAGATAAAAACCTCTTAAAAGCGAAAAATATTCAATAAAAACAGATGGATACTTAAAATTTTTTACAAAAGATCCGCACTGTTCTCTTTTCTGTGGGGTTACGGGTGTGGGAAAAATGTCTTTGTACTTGATTTGTTTTCAAAAAATAACAGGTTTTATTACGACACATGTTTATTCTCCAACTATTAAGCACAACAATCTTACAAAAAAGGGAATTTATTTGGCAGACGAAATATATTTTAGCGACCCTAGCGACAAACTGAGCGAAATGTTTTTGAAAATTACAAAAACTATTTGAGGGAACGAAACGCTGTTTATTATGATGACTTCAGCTAACGAGACATTGTTAAAAAAAGAAAAGCTCTGTCAAAGCTAGCCTTTAGTGAGCCACCCTTATTTCTGGTGCCTTAACTCAAAAATACAAGCTGGGCTTTAAAAAACTTTTGATCGCATAAAATCGTTGTATTATTTTACACTAAGGGCAAAGAAGTTTTTTAAGAATGTTTTTAGGAAAATTATTAAAAGGCAAAAAATGACTAAAAATAAAAAAAAGAGCAGTTAAAAAATCAAACACCTAAACATGCTTACGGACTGACCCCCCCCGTTCAATACGTTTGTTTATTGTAGATTGTTTTTTTGATTGTCTATACAATTTTTTTATTTAAAATTTTTTAAAAAATTTAAAAAAAAATGTCCGAGGGGCCCGAATCAAAACGCAGCTAGCTCCAAATTCACGCAGTAAACTAAAAGCCTAGGAGACACAAATGAGTTTTATCTAATGGGGGCCAGGAAATTTTAAAAATAGATACACAGAGATGGGGTTAACAAACGAACAGAAATTGAAGACAAAAAAAAGGCAGCAGCATCCTGCCCTAGAAGAGATAAGAAAATTTTAAAAGCAAACGATTTTGGCAAACCAAACAAACTTCAAAAAGAAGAATACTTGGGGGTTGCTTCCTAAATTGACTGAATTTTAAAATTTTTAACAAAAAGCCCCAATTTTTACATGATAAGAAAAACAATTTTAGAAAAACCTTTAAAAGAAGGCCATTCTTGTTACCCGGTTTTCCCGAACACAAAGAAAAAGCAAATTGAAATAACAAAGGGAGGGTTTTTGAATATTCACAAGAAAGCAGTCCTTAGTGAAGTGGGGGTACACCGTCGGGTTAAAATTTACCCCAACGCTAAATCCTGCCAGGCAAATGACGAAGATTTTCGCTTAATTTTTACCCAGGGAGGGCAAGCTAGTTTTGCCAAACATACCTTATTAGAGCTACAAATAAAGGCTGAAAAATTGGATCCCCTTTTTAAGCTCGTTATTGTTATTAAAAAAAACGGAGATGAAATAAACCCCTTGCATCCACAAGGGTTTCGTGTGGGTTTACAAAGACAAAACAAACAACTTGACTTTTTTTCATTAAATTTTGTTGATTTTTTTGCGTTTTACTCTGTTGAGAAGTGCTCCCAAAGGGTTTTAAGAAAATAATATAAGAATAATTTTTAAAAAAAAAATCTTAAAAAATGGGGGTTCAACAGTTTTGGGTTTGAGCAAATAATTGAACTTCAAAAAGAAAAAAAAGCGACTTGGGTAAGTAAGATTTTCCCTTTCTTTTGTAAAACTGGCTTCGGCTGTAGCTAGCGTAATGCTGGGCTGGTTTGCCTTTTGCTATGGGGGCGGGGCGCCACCCTTTGCATTTTGGAGCCTAGGGGATTTTAGGCGCCATGCATGTTGTAAGTCTGTTTTAAAAAAAATAACTCCTAAATTTCAAAAGGGACACTGCCATGTTGCTTTAGCATCGGGAAAACTTTTTTCATTTAAATTAAGAAAAAGCAAATCTTTCAGGGTGAAAACATCACGGGCAAGAATTTAGAAACTTATGGCGCCGATGATTACAGACACAGAAAAATTTAACTTTAAAAAGGGGTGAGAAAAACTTTTACTTCACGACAGGTAGACACTGATCTTAAAAAGAACATGAAAAACAAACCATGATCGTTTAAACCAAATAGACCAAAAAAAAAAAATTTACAAAAAAAAAGTTTAACAAATACTATTTTTTTTTTTTTTTAACTCACTTGTTGGCGGGCAACTTCAGCTCTTCACAACAAACGATCTTTTTGGGGGGGGCCTTTTAGACAGTAGCACCGCTAAAGAGAAGTTTCCTTAAAAAATATCAGGAGGGGGTTTTTTTCATAATTTTTCAAATCTAACATCTATCCCCATATGGGTCTTGGCTCTAATTTTAAATACCTTCTGCCCCTCCAGGAGCATACAAGATCTTACTTTTAGTCCAAACCAAAATTTTTTAGTCCCCTGCCATCTTTAGTAACTAATTTTTTTTTTAAATTGATTTCGTTTACTGGTTTTAACCCTGTTGCTTTAAATTCTTCATTGTCATGGCACGTAAGACTGCTGGCAATCTCCTAACCCATTCTGTGGTTGCGTTCTCTGTACTTCGTAGTGTACTTTGTAGTGTCCATAATTTCTCTGTGATATTGATAGGTAAACAGACGTTCAGCTAGATTCTTATTAAAGTTTTCTACTAGGGCTTGTGATCGATGGTTGCCTGGGATCCCTCTCTTAACTGTAACATGATGTTTTAAAAACACGCTGGTTGGCAGAGCCTTTAAACTCTTTTCCATCATCAACTTGGATCATCCTAGGATACTTTAATGGGCCTCGCATGTATATTTGTTGTAAAGCCACAGCCACAGCATTGAGCTTTTATCTGTTAAAGGTTCAGCGTCTTTGTATCATGAAGCCATGTCAACAACTGTCAGAGCATACTTAAACTTTTTTTCTTCTAACTTTGTCATGTGGAAGATAGAGCAAGTCCATCTGGTGGGTGTCATTGGAACTGGATTAACAAATCTAGGCCTTAATTATTCTTTTTGGGGCAGGCAGATATATTTGCCAAATTGCCTGTTTTGAAAGCCAGCTTTCGCATCTGATTCAGGCACTCTAGCAGCTTTACTTAGTTTTTTCAATAGCGTCTTTCCTTCCAATACCCTTTAGGAGAATAATATATTTTGTCTTGTCCATAAGAAGGACTGTATTTTAATTGGATTTTAAATTGTTTGTGCAAGAATATAGATTGCTCCCATAGCACCCACAATAAAACCAATTTCTGCTATTTTCTGTTCTTCTATGGTTCATAAAAGTCAGACAGTTTCTGGCGGTGGGGATGTTAGAAACTTCTTCCTGTCACTAAATAATACTCATTTATTGCCTCATCAACGTCGTAAAATGGGGTTGCTCTGCATGCCCCTGTTCCCTTAACTTTTTTATTAATAAAGTCTAAGTGAGCAATTCGTCTTTTCTCATAAGCGTCTCTTGCTTTGGCTAAATCTTCCATTGCCTTGTTATGACGTCTCTCTCTTCATCTAAACCGCAATTTACTAAACATATAATTGCTGCCGGAGAAGGCTAGGGCATTAACAAAAAGCTCCTCCACCATCATAACTACCCCCGCCAACTTTTTATAAATCAATATTTTCTAGATTAATCTTTCTATGAACTAATATTTTTTTGGATAATTTCCTGTGCAACAAGAAAGTCTTTTGACGCAACCCCTGCAGTGATCACAACTAAACCTTACAACTTTCCTAAAATGTAAAAACCCTTTCCTAGATCTGCCGGCTTCATTTTAAACATGTTTTTTGCTAACACCATTAGCCAATACAAGGCCGCTAATACAGCAGAGGGTAAATCGTATTGATAATCTTTTTTTCACTCATCTTTTATTTTAAATAAAAAATAATTAAAATAATCAAAATACGAAAGACTGTCTATGTGCTTTTAATCAAAAAAACTTTTGTTGTTAAAGCTAAAAATAAAGTAGCAATAGTTTTGGCGAATCTCTATCTTTCCCATGTTGGGGGGTTTTATTCCTAACAAACATTTTGCAAGGGTTGAATAGACTATAACACCAGCGATAGGCACTGCATAATTAACCAACGTTAAACTCATGTTTTAAAAGTATTAAAATTATTTTTTATTGTTTTAAAAAATGGATTGTGACGAACTAAATTTAAAGTGTGAGGACAAGCAGGTACCGTAGACAACTGCCATAAAGAAAAGATTACTCTCTGGCTGCGTGTGGAAAAACTAAAACAGTATTTAGGTGTTGAAAAATAAGTAATTGAACAGATTCAAAAACTGTCTCATCAGACGTTGAAAAGTACTAACGTTTGGTTTCGAAGCACAGCTAGGGTCAAAAATGATTAGATCGGTGGGTCAGACAATGATTTGTCTAAATGCTAAGTTAGTAAGTAAGATGGCGCCAGTTGATTCAGAAGAAGATTTAAAAATAGACTTTTCACAAGATCCGGTTTAAACAAGTCCCTAGAAACTCCTTGCATTGCAGTATTACAGATTTGGGACGATGTTTTGCCCATTCATCATGGGATTAATTTACTTTTAATCATATTAATTTTGAATCATATTTAAAATTTAATCGCAATAAAAAAAATGAGCGAGAAGACGCCACAGGACAATCCGCAGGACCAGAATGTGCCACAAGTGAATGCACCACAGTAATGTACCACAAGTGAGTAAAGTTACTAAGTCCCAAAAGTTCCTGGACGTGTTGAGCTGGGCGTAAACCTGAATGGAAAAGAGAAAAAAAAAAAACAATAAAACAAAAATTTTTAAAAAAAAT
>JAFLJL010005032.1:0-7500 GCA_018398815.1 Conus ventricosus
TTTTTTTGATGTTACTGACGCATTTTACCATTTTTTGGGTTTTGTTGGTGAAGCCTTCTGAGATTGTTGTTCCTATGTGAAAAAGAATCACATCAGGATCTTTTTCGTTTTTCATATCCAGTTGTTGCATTCCTCTATTGTTGGTACATTGTCGTTGAAACTTTAACCATAGGACTTCCCCAATCGTACTGGGTTGATTCACGTAGGGTTGAGTCAAGTATGATGTGGAGAGTGGGTAGTTCCTGACCTTGTTCCTCTCCAATAGAACTCTCCTCGTCTGAGTCAATGCTTGTGATGTCACTCTGGGAGTCTAGGCAATGACTGTCAGAAAGGGAATGGGCGGGGTGAAGTCAGTGTCACGGACAAAAAAATGAAACAACCCAACTTGGGGAGTCGCCGGCCACTTCGACTGGACATAAGTCCAAACTCAAACATCTTGGCGCCACGTAGACCGGGCCATGGTTCGGATCCGGCCAATTAAGCTTAGTGGAGAGGCTTCACAGAGACGGTACGATCCACCCAGACTGACTAAGCCGTTTTGCCCGACGCCTCGATGTCTAGCGAGACGAGTCTTTAGAGCCTGGCTCAGGCTCATCTGGCCACTTTGTGGAACCAGCGTCATTGTTAATCAGACGTCGTGGCGCCCACCCAGACTCAGCTGGCCAATTTACACTGACCAGTGTCCACGACTTAAGCCACACGGCGCCAGTTTAAGTAGGAAAGGGGGGGAAGGTAGTGTGTGGTGGGGGTGAAATCTAGCTAATCAATTAAATGACCAATTTGACCACCACAGAGAGTAAGGCGTGTCGGCGTGACTGTCATGATTTGAATACCCAATGGAATTAGAGGGAGATAACTTCGGGTGTCAGGGCGGTAAAAATACTGACCAATGGTACTCGCCCTTTTTGGACAGATCGGAACGAATAAAGAGGATTTTGAGAGGGAAAGGGAGAACGGGAGAACGAGGGGAGAACGAACAGAGAGACTGAGAGAGAGAGGTCTGAGTGTAATCTCTGAGGGAGAAAAGCAGAGAGATGAGGGGAGGAGAGAGGAGAACCAAGTTGAGAGATTAGCATGAGATAGTCTGCAGGGGAAGGACTGAGGGAGATGTGGAGAGAGAGAGAGTTGCTAATTAATGAAGAAGAAAAGAAAGAAAAGAAAAGAGAAAAGAAAAGCAACCATGTCCATTGATAAGAGCAGACTAGAAGAGAGAGAGAGAGAGAGTGCAATGCGTTAATGCAGGAAGAAAGAAGGAGAACAGATCGATGTTGATAGTCACTGTTCTATCCTAACCGGGGGTTCGACCTCATACCTGGCAGCGTCACTTCGCCAAGCAGAACCACAGACCAACCCCAACAGTCTCACCTGACCAGGCGCCATCAGACCAAAACCAGTGCCAGCAGTTGTGTCGTGTTGTGATAGTGACAGTGAAAAGAAAAAGAAAAGAAAAGAAAAGACAGTGATTCGTGAATAGTTAAGATCACCTGGCCAGGTAAAGTAGAAATCTATTCATACCCGGGTTAGTTAATGATGTTTTAGATAAATGATTTTGTGAAGTTCAGGAAAGAGAGAATGTTTTATTTCATTTGATTCCATATGCATTGATGTTTCTTTCTATGATCATGTGTAGTAAAGTTATAGACTTTACTAGTGGTTTGATGTGACGAATGCATGATATATGAATGAGATTGTAAGCAAGCTGTGAGTGTGTTTGGGCTGTGCGCTAGTCCTTCCTCCACTGACATTACACCGAGGTTGACAATTTATTGGCGAACCTGCCAGGATATTCTGGCCCATTTATTATAATTGTTCAACTTCTCAGAGAGGAAGCTGGGTGGGATTCAAGTGTTGTAATCCTAAGACAAGGGGTTGTCTTACTGTATGTTCCCAAGATGTTAAATACTAGGCTTGGCATTGCTTCCAAGATAGTTAATTACTAGGCTTGGCATTTCAGCCCAGAGTACTTATTTCGCACAGATTGCCTATAATTCGCTCTCATAGTTGGGTCAGGCGCTGGGCGTCTTATAAAAACTAATTACGTTGTCCCAAGCTAATTTTATTCATTCATAGGATTGTGCTATTACGTCACTCGCGTCGGTAACCACCAGTTTGGCTGTCGTTGTTTTTAAAACCTTGTTCAAAAAAAAAAAAAAGATATAATGGCGGAAGAAAAGAACACCCCTATTGAACAACTTGTGAGCGTCGCTCGTGATTTTAGGCTATTCAGGAGATGAGTTGCGAGCATTCGTTGAAAACCAACAAAAGATGGAAGGGATGAACGCGCGGAAAGACGACGTTGTCGCATTGGAAATAGCAGAGCAGGAAAGGACTAAAGCTAGCGCAGAGCAGGAAACGAAAGATTAAGGATTCAGGCTAATGATAATCAGGCAACGCAGGAGACAGAAAGAAAAGGGAAGCGCAGGAAACAGAAAGACTAAGGGAAGCGCAGGAAACAGAAAGACTAAGGGAAGCGCAGGAGACAGAAAGAATGAAGCAGGAAACAGAAAGATTAAAGGTTCAATTAGAGTTAGAGAAAGTTAGAATACAAAGGGAGACCACCGAGGATGGGAGTTCAGTTTCCAGTGACTCTGTGCGCAGCTATGCCCCCCGACCAAGTTGCCAAAATTCTCGGAAGGAACCGATTCGATTGATGCATACATCAGTCGTTTCGAAACGTTTGCGACCAGTCAGGGTTGGCCTCCAGAAGAGTGGGCAGTCATTTTGTCAGCGTTACTGACGGGTAAGGCATTGCAGATTTTCACTGCGTTACCAGCAGAACAACAGTCTGATTTTGGTGCTGTGAAGGAGTCTTTAATGAAGGGATTTGACCTCACAGAGGAAGGGTTCAGGAAGAAATTTCGTTCAGCTAAATTACAAGCAGGTGAGACGTACACTCAGTTTGGTGCACGTCTAGATCACTATTTTGAGAAGTGGTTAGAGTTGAGTGGTACGAAAAAGGAGTTCGCTGAATTGAAAGAGCTAGTTATGAAAGAACAGATTTTGTCAGGTTGCGGCCCTGAGTTAACCATACATTTGAAAGAGAGACAGCCAGAGACAGAGGAGAGTTGTTGAAGTTCGCAGAGGTGTATAGAGAGGCACGTTTGGGCACTAAGGTGCAGGAGAAAACAGGTGCTAGGCACAGGTGAGAGAGTGCAAGGAGACCAGGGAGTTTTCTGCAAAGTCTGCAAACCCAGTGGTGGGGCAGAAGGAAGGGCAAAGGGACATTGGGTGTTTCATTTGTCACAAGAAGGGACATGTGGCGAGGGATTGTCGCATGAGGTTCCAGAAGGCAGCAGCCTTGAAGAGGTGGATAAGGGTCGTCAAGGGAAACGACCTGCAGTGGAACCAAAAGAGATTCAGTCTGAAGAGGGTGGAGTGCAGCCTATGGCTAGCACTGGACAGCAGTCAGTGTCAGGGATGGAGGGCACTAGGCTGAGTGGTTCGTTACCAGTGGAAGAAGGGTGGATTGGCCAGCAGAGGGTGAAAGTGTTACGAGACACTGGTTGTTCATGCGGGGTAGTACGAACAACGCTGGTCGAGAAAGGGGATTTGACAGGGCAAATCCAGACCTGTACTCTAATCGATGGCACTGTGAGGGAGTTTCCAGTTGCTAAGATAGAATTTACGTACCCCATACTTCTCAGGCGAGTTGTCTGCGCTGGTGATGGAGAAACCCCTTCATGATTTGATCATTGGAAATATTCCAGGGGCAAGGGATCCAGGGGATCCTGAGTTGTTGACTGCTACAGGGGCAGCAGTTCAGACACGGAGCAAGAAGGAGGAAAAGGTTGTTAAACCGTTAGTTGTTCCAGGAAGGAAGTCGGGCATAGATGTGTCGCCTGTGAGTTTAGGGCAGCGCAGGAACAAGAACCTTCGCTCGCGAAGTCTTGGGAGTTGGCAAGAGGTGGAGAGAAACAGGAGGTTAGAGGGGGTGAGACAGAATTTCTTGTGAAAGGCGGGCTGTTGTACCGAGTGTTCACCAAGGGAAGACAGGCAAGGTGACCACTCAGTTAAGAGGTACCAGCAGGTTATCGTGACACTGTCATGTCTGTGGGTCACGAGTCGCTCATGGCGGGTCATCTCGGCACCAGCAAAACAGCTGACCGAATTTTTGATGACTTTCATTGGCCAGGAGCAATGGCAGACATCAAGCGTTTCTGCATGTCATGTGACGTTTTGTCAAAGGTCAGCCACAAGAGGGGTGAAGAGGAAGGCGCCTCTTAAACAGCCTCCTTTAATTGACACACCATTCAGGAGGGTGGCTGTTGACCTGATTGGCCCAATCGCGCCTGTTCCAAAGGTGGGCACAGGTATGTGTTGACACTTGTGGACTACGCGACCAGATACCCAGAAGCGGTTGCATTGAAAGGCGTAGATACGCAACAGGTCGCTGAAGGGCTGGTAGACATCTTCTCTCGCGTGGGTGTGCCAGCACAAATTCTCAGTGACAGGGGTCACAGTTCACCTCAGGCGTGATGAGGGAGGTCAACAGGCTGCTAGGGATCACACAGCTGCTCACTACCCCATACCATCCACAATGCAATGGCTTGGTGGAAAGATTCAACGGTGTGCTGAAGGGCATCTTAAAGAAGCTCTGTGAGGAAAGGCCAGCAGATTGGGACCGCTACATTCCAGCGGCACTGTTTGCCTACAGGGAAGCCCTCAGGAAAGCACAGGCTTTTCGCCATTTGAGCTGCTGTATGGCGGGGACAGTTCGGGGACCGGTGTGCATTCTCAAAGAGCTGTGGTCCGGAGAACAGGAGTCCGAAGAAGTCAAAACCACATATCAGTATGTGGTAGACTTACGCAATAGGCTCGAGGAGACATGTAAGGTCGCAAGGGAGAGTTTGCAGGAGGCTAGGGTCGTCCAGAAGAAGCAGTATGACAGGAAGGTGAGGAAGCAATTCCTCAAGGTGGGAGACCAAGTCCTGTTACTGCTTCCCACGGATCACAACAAGCTGCTGATGCATTGGAAGGGACCATTCACCATCATTGAAAAGGTAGATCAGGACTACCGAATCGATGTGAATGGGAAATCAAAACTTTTCCATGCAAATTTACTCCGCAAATATATTCAGCGTGAGAGTCAGCACATAGGCGCAGCAGCAATCATTTTATGGAGGTGAGGGAGACCCAGCAGAAGAAGGAGAGATTTTGTTGCCTGAGTTTCCAGGGGAAGAGTCATACAGGGGTGTGTCACTGTATGAAGGGCTAGACAGTAGGAGACAGGGGGAAGTTAGGGGGCTCCTAGAACAGTATAGGGCGTCCCTGACTGATAAACCAGGCAGGACAACTCTAGAGACATGTACGGTGGATTGACATCACAGAAACCCCTACATGTGAAAGCCTACCCGATCCCATATGCCACCAAGCAAGTGATCGAGGGGGAGGTAGAAAAGATGTTGGACCTTGGGGTGATTGAACCGTCCAAATCATCATATAGTGCACCCGTCGTCTTAGTGAGGAAAAAAGTCAGGTGAGCATCGATTCTGTGTCGACTATAGACGTCTGAACAGTGTCACCAAGGTCGATGCAGAGGTCATACCAAACATGGAAGACCTGTTCGCTCAGATCGCCACAAGCAAGAGCCAGTATTTCACCGGATAGATCTGAGCAGGGTTACTGGCAAATAGCCTTGAGTGAGGACTCAAAGGAAGTCACAGCATTCTCCACTCCTATGGGGCTATACCCGTGGCGAGTACTCCCTTTTGGGATGGTCAACGCACCTGCAGTCTTCTCTCGAATGATGAGGAAGCTATTGACGGGGTTGGAAGGTGTGTGAATTTCATGGATGACATTCTGATAGCATCCGAGACATGGGAGGAGCATAGGAGGCAGCTAGGAGCAGTTTTGGAGAGGTTGAGACAAGCCAATCTCACAGCCAGACCAACAAAGTGCCAGGTTGGTTTTCCAAGCCTGGAGTTCCTAGGTTTTGTTGTCGGAGGCGACCACAAAGCAGCCAGAAAGGGGAAAGGTGGAGAAGATGATGAATTCAGAGAGACCAAGGACCAAAACAGAAGTCAGGAGTCTGCTAGGCTTTATTGGGTTCTATAGGGAGTTTGTTCCAAATTTTGCTGCAATCACGAGTCCTCTCAGTGATTTGGTCAAGGCAGGGAAACCGGCAGTGGTCGAATGGTCAGACGCTGCAGAGGCAAGCACTGCAGACGGTGTTGGAAAGACTAGGTTCCCGTCCCATCTTGAAGCTACCAGATATGTCCAAACCATTTTTGTTGCGGACAGATGCATCAGGTGGTGGGATAGGTGCAGTATTGTTACAGGAGCATGAAGGGGTCGAGTTCCTGTGAGGTATGCTAGCAGGAAGTTGACAAAGTGTGAAGAAGGGTACGCAACTGTAGAGAAGGAGTGTTAGCCGTTGTGTGGGCCGTGCAGAAATTCCACAAATACTTGTATGGGAAAGAGTTCGTGATCGTGACGGATCATCAACCACTCAAATTCCTGCAGGAGGCACAGTTGAAAAACAGCAGAGTTCTGCGTTGGGCAATGGCACTGCAGCCCTTACAGGTTTCGAGTGCAGTACATTCCCGGTCGACAGAATGTCGGAGCTGACTATTTAAGCCGTGTAGTCTAGCAAGCTGCAACTCAGAGGAAGTCAGTCATATCCGGGGTGCTTTGTTGATAATATGTGTTGATGACAGTTATGTTGATTGGATATGGGTCCATTCCCAGTTGGCTATGGTTCATATTATTTTTGTGTGAGACTTGTTCATATTTTCTTTGTGAGACTTGTTCATGTGAATGTAGTTATGCTTGGAGCATACAGTCGCTTGTGTAGTGATGCATTATTTGCAATAAGTGAGGATGGAGATTCCTCAGTGAAGTGTCATGGATCGTGATCATATTATATTGTGCTTTTCATAAGAATTGTGAAGAGAAGATATGGCAAATCCGCAGGTAGGGGAATCGCATAAGTGCGCACAGAGGTCGTTATAAAATGAGTTGAAATAACGCAAGAGCGCACGTCAATGATAACTCATTGGAGTGGTATTCACTAATGATGTATTTTATAACTTATAAACCGTTGGTTGTAAAGTATTTTAAAAACTTTGCACGTGTAGCTGTGTGTCAGCAAATTCGGTTGTTGTTTTTTTTGTACCGTTGTTTTGAGACAATGCGGAGCATGGTCTTTTGCAAGGGGGAAAATTTTCACGGACAAAAAAATGAAACAACCCAACTTGGGGAGTCGCCGGCCACTTCGACTGGACATAAGTCCAAACTCAAACATCTTGGCGCCACGTAGACCGGGCCCATGGTTCGGATCCGGCCAATTAAGCTTAGTGGAGAGGCTTCACAGAGACGGTACGATCCACCCAGACTGACTAAGCCGTTTTGACCGACGCCTCGATGTCTAGCGAGACGAGTCGTAGAGCCTGGCTCAGGCTCATCTGGCCCCTTTGTGGAACCAGCGTTCATTGTTAATCAGACGTCGTGGCGCCCACCAGACTCAGCTGGCCAATTTACACTGACCAGTGTCCACGACTT
>JAFLJL010005032.1:12500-14933 GCA_018398815.1 Conus ventricosus
TACCCTCCGTGTGGGGTGCCTGGGTAATCTCATGAAAAAACATTTGTATGACATTTTCTCCATCTTATACTGTGCTCCTTCCCCCCTTTCCCCAATTTTCAAAGGACGTGAGTAAAAAAATCCCCCTTGTCCCCCCCCCCCCCCCCCCCTCTCTCTCTCTCTCTTGATGTGAATGATTTCCCCTTCACTTATTTAGCATTACAGTATGTCCCTCATCCCCTTACCTCCTCCTTTGCCCCTTGTCCCCCGCCCTCCCCCCCCTCACGTTTTCCCCTCTCCTTCGCTCAGTTTTCCTTTGCCTATTTTCTTTTTGCCCCATCTCCCCCCCCCCCCCCTCTCTCTCTCATCTCTCTCTCTCACACACACACACAATTACCAAGGAACATACGGAACACAAACGCACGCGCGCGCGCGCCACACACACACACACACACACACACACACACACACACACACACACACAACACACACACACATTTTTGAATGACTTACAAATCGTGTTGTATCTTTGTCCTTTGCTGTAAACCTGTATACCCTCTCAGTCCTAGCGTCCCCGTATGGGGGACATTTATATTTGTGCTTACAAAGTAAGCAAAATCATGAAATGAGATAGCTCAGCATAATAAATGCATTCAGCATGACATTTGTAAAATACCTTAACCGTCTATCAAGAAAAAATCTGGCATACATGCGTTAAAAATATTCCAACATGCACAAGAACAAAAATTTGTTAATGGTTATTACTGATAAGTATTGTTCACGGTGTAGATGTAATTTAAAAGAGCAATAGAATTCAAATCTGTCGCTATCCTTAATCTTAGATTGCCATGTCTGTTGAAAACAGTCTATCACTCTCTGTTTGAGTATTCTCAAGAACATTTTATAATTTCCAATCATTCCATTTATATATAACTCCGAGAAACCATATCTGTCTAAACATGCTTTAATAGATGACACTCAGTTGTTAACTTTTGACTGTCTTTCTGCTTCAGCCTTTAGTACTGAATTATGCTGCATTAAATATGCTTGGTGTGGTAAACGTGTTATGTCCATTTTCTGCAGAGAAAACCAGTATCGAAGACTAGATATAGTGCTACAGAGAGAGAGAGAGAGAGAGAGAGAGAGAGAGAGAAGAGAGAGAGAGAGAGAGAGAGAGTTAGTTATATTTCTTTTGTAAAATATTAACATAGAACAAGCTGCTAAGGATGATAATAAGACAACTACAATGCATCAATAATACCAACATTTATTTTCTTTTTCTTTTTACATTTTCATGACATGGTTACAAAAGCAAGACGAGGACGAACAGTACTACAATTAATTATCAGTTAGCTACAATTTATGTTACTCTTGTTCGCTTGATCTCGGATGCAAATGAATTCCAAGTACATGTCATGGCAAGCAGAAGTACATTTTAGTGAAAACTGCTCTTGTCATTAAAAAAAAAAAAAAAGACTAGGAGATATTTTTTCTTCTTCTGTTTTTTTACCTGGCATTCAAAAGACGACACTTTATAACAAAACAAAGAGAATGAATGTTAAGAACTAACAGTATGACAAAAAAACGATCATATGTTTACTTCTTCCGGAAGCCTTGTTTGCATCATTATTACATTTTGGTAAATATTGCTGCTTTTGTTTAGTATGCGTCTCTGTAGCGTTTTCTATGATGTTTACGAATTTGACTCAACCCCTTCAAAAGGGCGATGATTTTCCTGAACAAAAGATTTCATTTCATTTCCATCTCCCTCTCTCTCTCTCACACACACACACACACACACACACACACACACACACACAACACACACACACACACACGCATGCACGCATACACACACACACACACACACACACACACACACACACACACACACACACACACACACACCTACGCAGGGAAAGGGTGGGATGCAAGTTAATTGTTAGTTAACCCTGCTTCAGATTGTGCCACTTTGCATATCAAAGATAAACACAAACGACTAGCCAGTCGAACCAACAAATAAACTCGCTATAGAAAAACAAACGAACCAACAAAACGCTGAAAAAGACAAACAAAGAATATATTCATGAACAGCAACTAATCAACAAGAACGGTGAATATAGTGACATTTACGGCCAATAAGTAGCCCTCCATTTTTAATATTCAAGTCGCCAATGACTTATGTTTTCCTTAAAAGTGTGAAAGTAGAGACAGTCAACCAGATCTAATTAAACTGGGTAATTCGTAACTGATTGACTACACTGGCAATTTCTTGACGGATGGAGTGGCAAAACTAGTGGCCAAAAAAAAAAAAAAAAAAAAAAAAAAAAAGCTAAACTGGCAAATCCTATGACAAACAATCGGCTACACTAATGGTAAGCAACCACATATGCACTGGGTAAAATTCTGGTATGAATCGATTGGCTATAGTAATGGCCGACAGAGCAAAACTAG
>JAFLJL010005033.1:2500-40000 GCA_018398815.1 Conus ventricosus
GCAGCTGTTTCCATTATCAGCTGCGTCTGTCTGGGCATCTTTTTTCTGTCTTTCTTTCCTTTTCGTTCGTTTCGCTGGGTTTTTCTTTTTCTTTTTTGTTTTGTTTTTTTTGTTTTTTGTTTTTGTTGTTTGAATCATTTTTTTTCCCTTTCGGAGTTCTCTCTCCTCTCACCTCCTCACCCTCTTACCCCCCCCCCCCCCCTCCCTCACCCCTGAGTGCGAAGGGCGGGATAACCTCCCCCTGAAAGCGGGCATTTCGGTGGTTACTTGGTTGACCGGTCCCTTTTTGTTTTTCCCCTTCATTTCCCACAACACATGTGAAGATCCCTTGGATGAAGGGTACGTGTTGATCACGATCCACGTTCGCTGCGTCGTTCCCAACGCCTTTTCTCTCTCACTCTTTTCTCTCCTCTCTCACTCTCTCGCTCATCTCTCCACTCCTCACTCTCTCACTTTCCTCTCTCTCTCTCATCTCTCTCTCTCTCTCTTCATCTCCCTTCGCTCATTCCCCCCCCCCTCCTCCACCTCTCTCTCTGCCAAAAGGCCATCCATACGCTTCTTTCTGTGTCCTCTGTCTCTGTCTCTCCTCCTGTTGCACACACACTCTCTCTCTCTCTCTCCTCTCTCCCTCTCTCTCCTCCTCTCCCCCCCTTCCTCCTCTGTCCCACTCTAAATCCCTCCCCCCTCTCTCTCCCCCTTCTCAGTATATCAGTCTGTCGGCCTGGTCTTCCTGTCTCTCTCTGTGTTTCTGTTTGTCAATTCCTCTTCCTCCCTTCTTCTCCTCCTCTCTCTCTCTCTCTCCTCCCATCTCCCACCATCTCTCTCATCTCTCTCTCGCTCTCACCTCTCTCTCTCACTCTCTCCTTCCCCCCCCCTCTCTCTCTCTCTCTTCTTTCTCTCTCCATCAACATCCACCGTCAGTCATCTGTTCTGCTTGTCCGTCCATCCTTCCGTCCGTCCGTCTTTCTCTCTGTCTCTGCTGTCTGTCTGTCTTCCTGTCTGTCTGTCGTCTGTCCCTGTCTGTTCTGTGTCTGTCTGTCTCTCTCTCTCTCTTCTCTCTCTCTCTCTCTCTCTCTCTGCTCTCCTCTTCCCCCCTCTCTCTCACTACTCTAGCTTGGCCATTTTCTTAGACATTCCATCAGGGGGAGTATTTGTTTTGAGCATTTTCACCATGGCAGTAGTAAGTGGATTCTGAAGAAGCAAGCCGCTGTTGTCCAACACTTTTCATTTTTGTCTCTCTTCTCTTTCTGTATAACACAGGCGGTACATTGGTTGCCGCTTGTTCTGTCTCGTCTGTCTGTCACTGGTCCTCATCCACTGACAGTCGTCAAGAACGTGGTGAAAATCACCACGGTGCGTAGTGGTTAGCGTCGCGGTCTTTTTAATTTAAGTAGATGGGGAGGTCGTGGGTTCGAAATACACCAGAGACATTTACATCTGTGAGATCTTTTCATCCCTCGTCAGCCTTCGAAAGCGAGCATGCTGTAGAGTGTGAAAGGGAAGTATTGGAACCAAAGACTTCGAGTTCACAGCTGCGTCTCTGAGAGTGTTGCTCAAAAGCCCCACCAACACACACTGCAGGGTGTCTGCGTCCCTGAGAGAGATCTCAATGCCCCATCCAACAACACACTGCAGGGTGTCTGCGTCCCTGAGAGAGTTGCTCAAATTGCCCCAACCAACACACTACTGCAGTGTATCTTCGTCCCTGATAGTGTTGTCTCAAATGCCCCCCAACCAACACACACTGCAGGGTTTCAGCGTCAGTGAGAGTGTTGCCTGCAATGCGCCACCAACACACAACTGCAGAGTTTGCGTCGGTGAGTAGTGTTTGCTCAAATGCCCCACCACACACACTGCAGGGTGTTTGCGACTGTGAAGGAGTTGCCTCAAATGCCCCACCAACACACACTGCAGGGAGTCAGCTCTCTCGGGTCCTGCATTACGTGGAACTATCACTATCAAAAAGGAAGCGTGAGAACCAACCCCGGTATGTGGGATTCTGAGCAAATGGAACTCTCAATTTTCATTGCCACGTCTTCATCCTCCTCATCCTCCTCATCCTCCTCATCCTCCACACATCCACATCCTCTCCTCATCCTCATCGATCATCACCAAACATTTCACCGTGCGTGTCCCATCAATACCCTGCTGTTTGGCGAGCCAGTTGTCCACTCCTGTCAGAACTACTCTCACTGCGCTTGGTGAGGAAGTTGTCAGCCGTCGGCCCTCCATGGACACTGTCTGTCTCGGACGGACGAGGACGGACGTTTGGAACGGAGTAGGACGACGTTGGACGGACGTTTGGACGGACGTTGGACGGACGTTGGACAGGCTTTGACGACGTTGGACGAACGTTGGACGACACACGTTGGACGGACGTTGGACGGACGTTGGAACGGACATTGGACGGACGTTGGACAGGCGTTTGACGGACTTGGACGTACGTGACGGACGTTGGACGGACGTTGGACGAAACGATTGGTGACGGACCTTTGACGGACGTTGGAACGGACGCCCTCTGGAGGGCGGCTTCCCGACTACTTCTACCACAGAGCGTCGTCAGCTAGGGGGAAGGGTTGGGGAGGCCTTGTTAAATGTAGTGCTCCTGCACATGCTGGGTCAGGAGGACAGACACTCACTAGACCACCGTCACGTGACTGGGACAGCGGTAAGTGTCTCTGTTGATGGGTCCATGGAGACAGACACCACAGACCACCTTCCGACGAGACTGGGCAACGGGATGAGTGTCTCTGTGATGGGTCAGGAGGACAGACACACTGAACATCCATCCACGTGACTGGGGCGACGGTGAGTGTCTCTAGTTGATGGGTCAGGAGACAGACACACACAGACACCTTTCCACGAGACCTGGGCAGCGGGTTGAGTGTCTCTGTTGATGGTCAGTAGGACCAGACACCACTGACGCCCTTCCACGGACTGGGCAGCGTGGTGTCCTCTGTTGATTGTCCAGGAGGACAGGACACCACTGAACACCTTTCCACGTTACCTGGCAGCGGTGCAGTGTCTCTTCTGGTGGGTTGCGCTACCCCAAGATCGACTGAATGGAGATCGCCTCCTGTGGATGTCTGTGCCGGAGATTGTGCCGGGTCCAAACCTGGAGTGGTGTGTATTTGGGAGCCAAATGAACAAGAGAGAGAGAGAGAGAGAGAGAGAGAGAGAGAGAGAGAGAGAGAGAGAGAGAGAGAGAGAGAGAAGAGAATCAACACTGAGAAGGGCATGAACAATGAGACACGAAAGGAAGAAGAAAGAAAGAAAAACCAAAAAAAAGAGAGAGAGAGAAAGAAAAGAAAAGGGAGGAAGCGAGAGATAGGACAGACGGGCGACCTCATCGGTGGCGGGGCATGTTATGTCCCATGTCCAACCGGGATCACCGTGAACCTCGGGTTGCACGTCAGGCGCGCTTCAGTGTGTGATCGCCTCACGGTCGCCCTAACAGAACGCTCTGTAGCAACACAGTCGCTCTTTTGGTGTGGTGCAAAAGATGGAAAGAGCCGCGACGCTCGAAGCGGTCTGTAGCTGTATTGGCGTTTTGTCTGGGCAAAGCTCATCCCGCCCCTCCCCCCCCCCCCCCCCAACACACCACACGCCCACGTCTCAAAACGTTTTGCAACGCCCCACAGTTTGTTAGCACCCGGATAGAGATGTGGCAATGATGTAGTCACGTCCGTTTTTCATATTTGTGTTCATTCTGGAATTTCAACTCTGGTTTCAGATGATTAACTTGCAAAAATATCACCTACAACCTGATTATTTGAAGATTCCAGTACATCAGATCGTCACAGTTATCACTAAGGAAAACAAATGAATGCTAATAAAAAAGAACTTCAGCGTTACCTCTCTTTGGACAAAGTTTTCAAAGAGATGAGAACATCTTAGTCGAGCGAAACATAGCGCCGTGGACAATTGAACAAAAGCCGCTGCACCTGGACGACCCGTGACAGATGAAGACCAAGTCAAAATCATCGAGAGGTTTTATTTTTCTTTGTTTTTTTCCTCCCTGTAAGAACACGTTACTAATTTTTGGTGTGTGAAGAGGGGCGGGGGAGGGGGGGGGGTTGGGGGGGTGGGGGGGGGGGGGGGGGGGGGGGGGGGGGGGGGGGGGGGGGGGTGGGGGGGGGGAGGGGGAGGGGGATGGAGGGAGAAAATTTGTTGAAGTTAATTTGAAAATACTCCTTTTATTTTTTTTTTTTTAACCAAAGACCTTGCAAGACAAATATCGAGTCTGATGTGGTTCCTTTGGAAAGTATGAAGAGGTTTTATATGTCAAAGGAAAAACAAACAAACCACAAGATGCGAAGCATTAAACGTACTCCCAGGTTTCACTAAACAACGGGCATCATCCGTGACCAAAATAACACGCCTGCTAATTTTCACAAAGATCGCCAAGTATCTTTCGGAGATGATTCCATAAAGAAGAAAATAGCGTACAGGCGTTACAGCCGTTAGTAACGGCTGTAACTGAAACTAAAGCGTCCGCGATCATCCTTGACCCAGTAATGAACATACTTACAAATTTTCCATAAAATCGACCCAGAGTTTTATGTCTGGAGCAGTGAACACATTTTGACCACGGACACACAGACACACAGACACACACACACACACACACAGACCACAGAACAGCATTTCTTCGCTTCCCATTCTAAAGTACTCCGTTCTTTAGAAGAACTGGATACAAAAGAGAAAAGGCTTGAACTGGAAACTACACGTTGTTTTTCATTCCGTGTAAATTAGGAATACTAATACATTTTTGACGGATGACGTGCTCAGTCATAGACGTGTGGTAATTTGTTTGTATTGTAGAGAAACCTGTCCGAATTCAGTCTTTATATAGACTCATGGTATGAATTATGAAAAAAAAAGTAGGTCAATAATAAGTAGAACAATAATGAATTATGTAAAAAAGTAAATAATCAAATCAATAAATAAAGCATACATATAACATGCATACATACATACTTACATACATACATACATACATTTTAAATGGCGCAATCCATGAGAGAAAGCCAAACACTGCACTAGTTTATTTCAGTTTACTTCCCCTTTGATGCGGCTGTGTTTCTTTTCCATTGTGACGTCGAATAGTGCAAAGTGCGCGCGTGCGTTGTATTGTGTGTGTGTATGAGTGTGTGTGTGTGTGTGATGTTAGAGTGTGTGTGTGTGTGTGTGTGTGTGTGTGTTGTAGTGTGTGTGAGTGTAGTGTGTGTGTGAGTGTGTGTGTGTGTTGGTGTGTGTGGGGTGGTGTTTTTTTGGTGTGTGTGCGGTGGCGTGCGTGCGTGCGTGCGTGCGTGCTTCTGCGGAGTGTGTGTGTGTGCGCGCGCGCGCGCGCGCGCGCGGGCGCGCGTGTTGTGTTGTGGTGTGATTTGTGTGTGTGTGATGTGTGTGTGTGAGTGTGTGAGGCAGAATGCCAGGAGGCGGGAAGTAAGGAGCTATGCGAATCTCGTGGGACAACATCATCATGCATCATCACATCATCATCATCATGCACCATCAACTAGCATCGGACTAAGCACATTAATTTGAGCTTTTTCAACGAGAAGAAACAACTGTGGCCACAGTGATCATATTAACAAGGGAACTGGGAAATCCCCCAAAGAAGAAGAAGAAGAAGAGAAGAAAAGAACGAAGAAGAAAGAGAAAGAAGAAGACGAAGAGGAGGAAGAAGAAGAAGAAGAAAAAAGAGGAAGAAGAAGAAGAAGAAGAGGAAGAAAGAAGAAGAAGAAGAAGAAGATGACGAAGAAGAATAAAAAGAAGACGACGAAGGAGGAGAGAAGGGAAAAGAAGCAGAAGAAGAAAGACGAAGGAGAAGGAAAGAAGACGAAAAGAAGAAGAAAGAAGAAGAAGAAGAAGAAGAAAAGAACAACAACAACAACAACAACAACAACCCACAAACCCAAAACAACAAGAGAAGAAGAATGATGTATGATCTTAAATGGGTTGAGAATTAGGCTCAATTTGAAGGCCTTTTTACAATACTGGCCCAACAACAACTTACAATTTAAAAAGAAGGTAACATCGAATTACACAATAACATCAATATAACGATTTCATGCTATAATCTCTCTCGCTCTCTTCCTCTCTCTCTCATCTCCGTCTCTCTCTTCTCCTCGCACTCTTCTCTCACTCTCTCTCTCTCTCTCTCTCAGTCACTCCTCCCTGTTCCCTCCCCCCCCCCCTCTCTCTCTCGACACTAAACACACACACACACACACACAACACACACACACACACACACGACACACACACACACCACACACACACACACATCCCACCACACATCATAATCAACTGCATCGATTATTCAGCATACTCTTTTTATTTCCTCCGTACGTATATATAAGTCAGTCTAACCATAGGTCAGTCATGATAATCCAAAAAAGAAGTAACTTTTCTTCATTTTTGAAAGCTGATAATTGGGAAATATATCTGTATTTTGCTGGAAGTTGTTCCATCTTTACAGCCAACAGAAGGAGATACTTGTTTTTTGAATAAATCTAAATTAGCTTTAGGAATAATGAATCTGAGCGAATCATGATGGTGATGTAAATGTACTATTGATTTTAAATAATCTGGGCTCTGCGTCATGAACAATTTTGTGGCATAAAATCAGCTTTGATGATGTTATACATATGAAGAGGCAGTATTCTACTGAACCTAAATACCATCACGCATAAGAAGGATCGGATTGCTCTTACAGCTGATCATCTTAATGGCTCGTTTTTTGCCAATGAACCAAAGTGGTTTATAGTAATGGCGCACAACTTACCCCAGATTATAGAGCAGTAGTCTAATCGAGCCTGAACAAAAGCAAAATAATACATTTTTCGTGAATGGATCGTTGAGAAAGTGTTTTTGATCAGTGACAGCTGGAACCCACAACACGAGACTTGTTTGATTAGGTTATGGATCTGAACGTGCCAGGAAAGATTTCATCATCGAAGACATGCCAAAATTTTGCTTTGCAACTTGTTTTATTGTTTTATCTTTGTAACATTATTTTTAATTTTGCTACTTTTATGACTTGTCTTTTTTGACGTGCACAGCAATTAACAAAGAATCGTTTTATGGAGGATGACAAGCATGTCATTTGAATCACACCAGTCCTTCCACTATTTCATGCCTTGCATTAAAATGAAAATAATTTCATCGATGCAATGACAGAGTATTGTAAAGATGTATCATCAGCGAAAACAAATCACACACTGCATTTTTGAATTTGATAAACGGAGATCATTTATTAGAGGAGAACATACAGGGGACCTATGATTGATCCCTGTGGCACCCTCTTTTGTCCCATCTCTTAGAAAGAAATAACACCAACGTGAAAAAACAGATTGGCGTAACGGTTAACAAATAAGATCCTAAAAAAATGATTCCGTCTTGATTCGACGCCGTAAACATTAAAGCATTTTCTAGCATATATTGTGATTAATAAAATCAAAAGCCTTGTTTAACTCAATAAACACTACCACCAACTGCTTTCTGTTGTATGATACTTTAGCCACAAATTTGTATCCGACACAAACGTTCACAAGAATGTAGTTTCCTAAATCCAGATGAATGATATACAACAGTTTATGATGATACTCAAGTCAAAGATAAAGATGGTGATGCTGTTCAAATGGTTTTGAGACGGACGATAGCAGCGATATTGGTCTGTATTTATTTGATCATCTAAATTCCCTTTTGTGCAGAGGATAATTTTTGCATGATTAACATGCATCTGGAAAGTAAATGTTTAGATAAGCATAGATTAAAGAGGTAGTAAAGAACTACAATATATGTACAGATATTTTTAAATAACATTGGGACTAATTCATCAAAGCATAAGAACGTTTATTTTTCAATGTTGATAGATATAAAAACACTTCATTAACAGATATTCGGGGAATAAAAACTTTGCGTGTATAATATTTTGCATCACAAAATTTCTGTAAATCGCAGCTATTAAAAATGCTAGTTTTATCTATCCCTTAATGATTTACTGAAACCAAATTGGCAAAAAAGATCATTTAGTGTTCATCTACTGAATGAACCATTCCCTGACTTGAAACACGGTCCCGTAATTTATTAAATACTTTCCAATAGAGGCTTCCGTGTTTTTATATTTGGACCAACCTTCTGAAAGAATCACATTTAATTAGACTTTCTAATCATGTACTTCACAAATGTTGCGTTTTCTCTTATACTCTTTGTCGAGCCTACACTTTTTAAATCATCCCTCTCGACATGGCATCAGAATAAACTGAGAGAGCCAGACAGGCAGGATATCTGATTTGACTCGCCACTGGATCAATGGGATGTGTATTGTGACAATATTTCAGAAAGGTTCCTCGTCCAAAAGGCAAGGGCATTCATCTGGACGGTGGTACTATAGATGTTTCAAAAGGCGAGGAAATGAGATCAGATTGAAAAGCGAGCAAGTTGAAGTTTTTTGAATGAACCAAATGTATTACCCAAATTGACATGCCTTTGGAACTTTAAAACCCTTTCTGTTTCCAAGTTACGCAAAACAGCATTGTGACAATTGCACCAGTAAGCGGTACAACATATTTCTGCAAGTGCAGCAATGTTCGAGACGAATATCAGTGGGTCTAAAGTATTAGATTTTGAAGGTAAAGCTAGTCTGGTAAAGAAATGCACTGATGAAGATTATATGAATTAGCAATGTGACCATTGGGAACAGAAAAGAAGAAAGAAAAGAAGAAGAAGAAGACGAAGACGAAAAGAAGAGAAAAAAAGGACGAAGACGAAGAAGAAGAAGAAGAAGAAGAAGAAGAAGAAGAAGAAGGAGAAGAAGGAATGAATGAATGAATCTTTAATGGTTGAGAATTAGGCTCATTGAGGCCTTTTACATTCTGCCCAACAATAACTACAATTTTAAAAATAAGGTAATCATCAATTACAAAATAACATCAAAAATATACGATTTCAATGCTTAAAATATATCTCTTCTCCTCTGTCACCTCTCTCTCTCTTCTCCTCACTCGTCATTCTCTCCTCTCTCCTGTTCTGTCTGTCTCTCTCTCTCTCTCTCTCTCACTCCCTGTCCCCCCCTCCCCCCCCCTCTCTCTCACACACACACACACCCCCACACACACATGGCACACATACACACACACACACACACACACACCACACACACACACACATCTCAATCAACTGCATCGTTTAACACAGTACACTTTTTTTTCCTCCGTACGTATGTAGAGTCAGGCAAGTCTACGCATAGTCAGTTAACATGAGTATCAAAAAGAAGTAACTTTACTTCATTTTTGAAAGCTGATAATTGGGAAATATTTCTCTGTGTTATGCTAATTATGTTCCATTTCTTACAGCCACAGAAGAGAAACTTGATTTGAATAAATCAAATTAAGCTTTAGATAATGAATCGGAGCGAATCATGATGGAGATGTCAATTACTATTGATTTTAAATAAGCCTGGGCAATGCGCATGACAATATTTGTGCAAAAAATCAGAGTGTGGAATGTTAAACAAAGTGCAGAGGCAGTAATTCTATTGTACCTAAATACATCACGCATAAAGATCAATTGCTTCTGACAGCTATCATCTTAAGGCCTTTTTTGCAATGAACAAAGTGGTTTTAAATAGATGGCGTCACATTTACCCTCAGATTATAGAGCAATAGTCTAATCAGCCTGAACAAAAGCAAAATATTACATTTTTCGTGATGTTCGTTTGAGAAATGTTTTATCTGTGACACTGGAACACACACAACACGAGACTTGTTTGATTAGGTTTATGGATCGATCGTGCAGGAAAGAATTTTCATCGATGACGATGCCTAATAAATTTGTGCTTGGCAACATGTTATATTGTTTTATAATCTTTGTACATTATTTTTTAATTGGGGCTTCGTTATGACTAGATCTTTTTGACGTGCACATATTAACATAGATTCGGTTTTTTATGAGGATGACCAAGCATGTCATTGAATCACACCATCTTCCACTGATTTTCAAGCGTGCATTTAAATATAATTAATTTCATCGATGCTAATGACTAGAGTATTTAAAGATGTATCATTCACAAACAAACACAACACAGCATTTTTGAATTGATAAAGGGAGATCTCTATGTAGCGGAACCAACAGGGACCTAAGATTGACCCAGAGGGCAACGCCTCTTGCAACATCTCTTAGAAGAAATAACACCTCGCGAAAAAACAGATTGCGTACGGTTCCAACAAATAAGGAAACTCTAAATAATGGAATCCGTATTGTTGTCGACGCCGAAAAACATAAGCAATTTAGCATTATATTGTGATTAATAAATTCAAAAGCTTTAGTATAAAATCAATAAACATTACTAGACACAACAGCTACCTGTTGTTGATATCATTAGCCACAAATTTGTGATTCCGACACAAAGCCGTTTCACCATGATGTAGTTTCCTAAATCCAACTGATTGATATACAACAGTTTATGTTTCTCAATAAAAATGATAGATGGTGATGGATATACGTTCTAATGTTTTGAACGGACGAATAGCAGCGAAATTGTCTGTAGTTATTTGGATCATCTAAACTCCCTTTTTTGTGCAGAGGGATAATTTTGTGCATGATTAAATGCAACTGTAAAGTAATGTTAAGATAACATAAGATTAAAGAGAGTATGTAATAGAATCAACAATACTATGGTACAGATTAGTTTTAAATACTTGGACAAATTCCATCAAAGCGTATGAACTTTTATTTTTCAAAGTTGATAGATATAAAAACACTATCATTAAACAGATATTAGGGGAATAATAAAAACTTTGCGTGTATTTTTTTTGCATCACAAATTTCTGTAATTTCGCAGTATTAAAAATGCTATTTTTATCTTTCCCTATGTTTAGCTTGTTACTGGTAGTTGTTGCAAAATGATCATTTAGTGTTCTTCTACTGATGGAACATTCCTTCTTGATGAACACGGTCCCCCGTAAGTTAATTAATAGCTTCCAAAAAGACTCCGTTGTTTTTATTTTGGACCAACTTTCTGAAAGAATCACATTTAGACCTTTCTAATCAATGTACTTCACAATGTTGCGTTTTTCCTCGTATAACTCTTTGTCAAGGCCTACAAAGGGGGTTTGATTTCCCTCTCGTCCATAGGCCATCAGATGATCCTGATGAGCAGACAGGCAGGATATCTTGATTTGACATCGCTCAGGATCAATGGGGATGGTTTTTCGACAATATTCAGAAAGTACACGTCCAAAAGGCAAGGCAATCATCTGGATCGGTGTAGCAAAAGATGTTTGCAAACTGCGAGGATGAGATCAGATTGAAAAGCGTGTAAGTTGAAGTTTTGAAATGAACGAAATGTGATTTACCAAATGACTTTTTGCTTGGAACTTTATAACCCTTTCGTTCCAAGTTACGCAAACAGCATTGTGGTCCACTTCACCAGTAGGTAGCGTTTCTCTATATTCTGCAAGAGCAGCAATGTTCGACGAATATATGTGGTCTAAAAGGTATTATGATTTTAAGTAACTCTAGACGGTAAAGAAATGCACTGATGTAATGATTTTATGAATTTACAATGATGTACCATTGGAACAAGACCTGAAACAAAATCTATATTAATCTCCCCCAATAATAGTATTTCTGTTTTTCAAAACAAGACTGTGTCCATCATCTCACAAAAATCGTTAATACCAGCATACTTACTTTTAGATGTCCTGTATACAAATCCTACAAGAATTGACGCTAATGTCTTACTTTTCCGATGAATTTCAAGCCACTTATTTCACTATATATATGACAAAGATCATTACGAATTTGTATGGGACAACTTTTTGACGTAACAGCAATACCTGTTTCAAGAATTTATCAGGATTTCTTCTCCCGGACTATTGAGTATCCAGGAATGGATATTGAATTTTCACCAACGCGACTGTTGTCCATGCCTCAGAAAATCCAAAGACAGGAAAGGTATATGATTATTTAATGAATGGATTTTTTGTACGTCATACAGTTTGTTTATGACATGACAAATATTTAGGATACCTATGCGCAACCGTCATTGACGGCCATCTGATACATTCCCATTGGTTGACATTATGACAAGGAGGAAGCAGCGCTACCTGGAGGTATTCAGAATTACCACTGAAATAGAGAGGATACGAAATATCATTCAAATAATTATCGTTTAAACTAAGTGCATTGGTCACTCATGGCTCACAAATAGATACACAGATATAGGGAAGTCCTGATATTGCTAATGAGTGAATAACACTGCAATCCTAACCCCTACTAAATAAGAGAAATAATTTGGGGGGTGGGCTTCAGAGGAAAGCATTCTGCTGAGTAACATAGAGCGGCTGGAAAACGGGAGTTGGATGACCGGGAAAATAGGTCAACATTCATATTTTGGTGGCCCAGACTTGATTCCACAGAACTGATTTACTGTCCCTAAATTGTGACAGCGTTCTTCTGTTTTGATGACGCGAGTAGAGTTGTAGCGCCGCCCCCATATACGGTGGGGACGTCTGTGAAACACACGGTGAGCGCGGCTACAGATTCCATGGTGAGCAGCAGCATGACGGTAGTCTTGCTGAGTGGGCGCCTGCATGGTGATCACTGTGTGCGGCGCCTCACCGATCACAATGAAACGGCGCCTGCAGGTAGTTCCGGTTAGCGGCGCCTGCAGGGTAAAAGTTACGTGATCGGCGCCTGGCAAGGTAGTTACGGTGAGCGCCCTGCAGGGTAAAAGTTACGTGAGCGGCGCCTGCAGGGTAAAAGTTACGGTGAGCGGCGCCTGCAGGGTAGTTACGGTGGCGGCGCCTGCAGGGTATTTTACGGTGAAGCGGCTGCTGCACGTAGTTACGGTGAGCGGCGCCTGCAGGTAGTTACGGTGTGTGGAGGGCCGCACGAAGTCATGATAAAGCGAGGCTGTAGGGATCATGGTGAGTGGCGGCTCAGGGTAGTTATACGATCGGAGGCTGCAGGGTATCCAGGATGAGGGGCGGATGCATGATTAATCAGATGAGGTGCGGAGCAAAGATTTCAGGATGAGGGCTGATGCATATTAATCATAGGTGAAATTGCGGACAGGATGATCAGGGTGAGCGGCTTTTAGTGGAGGGTCATGACAGGTAACGGTTGATGGGAATTTCACTGAAGACACGGTTTGTGGGAATAGCGATGATGGAAGGATGGTGAACAAGACAGAGATTTGAGTGACGATACGCTCCATGTGATGACTGGAAAGTGGAAAGAATGTGTTGTAATTGTCAGAGACATTTCTGGTGATTTCTGAAGCTGATGACTCCGGAGCTTGCTGTGCTTTGGAAGAACGAGAGCTCTCTAATGAATGTTTTATATCAGCACTGTTTTGAGTCCAGAACCAATTGTGCAGTTTCCGTTTTGTTTAAAGTGAATATGGTCCTGATAGAGGTTTGCGTATTGAGGGGGGTCTGAATGATGGAAAATGATCACTGAAGAAGGGTTATCACGCGATTTGCACACAGCAGACAGATTTTTGTTAGAAGGAAGAATGTGTTTGTTGAGTTATGATCATCGATCGCAAGGAACTATGGAACTCATTGATACAAGCTTCAGTGAAAGCACTCGAACACTGACAGAAGAGTGTCCATGTATCTTTTCTGTAAACGGCCCCTACGGACAACGTTTTACCACCCACATGAATGGTTACAGGTGAACTTTTTTGTTTACTTAACTTATCAAGCCAATGGCAAAAGATACAGAATTGTCATCCCCGTACACAAATATTATTCAGAAGTTACCTGAGGTTTGTCATTAGACTGGTTTATGTACTGATCAGTGATCCCCCAATCACACGCTGTTGCCCTTTGTCTCAGGAATGAGATGGTGGACAAAATATCAGAAGTGATCGATCAGTAATTGACGCGTTATGAGGTGGATCCCAAGGGACTAAGGACCATATCATCAGTAACAATTTGAATTTGGTTCTGTTCTTCACGATAATGGAAACGGGAATTAACTGGAGAAGCGGTTTCTCTTCAATCTTTTTTGTCAATGCAGAAACGATTTGAAACAGGAATAAAATCTCCACCACCAGTATCCTTGGGGTGGAATGTTTCAGTGTGGAAACTGAAGATTGGGAGGTGTTGGCCTTTTTTTCAAAGTGTTGAGTCAAACGTACAGAAAGAAGCGGAAGTGCAATTCCGACAAGTCCTGCGGAGATCTGCGCTGCACGATTTTTTTGTGCGACGTGAATCCGCACTATGTGAATGGAAGCAAAGACCTTGGACATTGTCCCTTTCTGAGCACTAACCATACACTGACGCCACCAGTTCCGAAGAGAGTTTGGCCGGCACAAACCATTCAACTCAGGCCACCAGTCCAAGAGGGATTGGCCGTGCACTAACCATTCACTCAGGCCACCAGTCCAAGAGGTTTGGCTGTGCACTAACCATTACACTCAGGCCACCAGTCCAAGAGGTTTGGCGGTGCACTAACCATTCACTCAGGCCACCAGTCCAAGAGGGTTTGGCGTGCACTAACCATTCACTCAGCCACAGTCCAGAGGTTTTGGGGCCGTGCACTAACCATTCACTCCGGCCACCATCCAAGAGGGTTTGACGTGCCTAACCATTCACTCAGGCCACCAGTCCAAGAGGGTTTGGCCGTGCACTTACCATTCACTCAGCCACCATCCAAGAGGGTTTGGGCCGTGCAACTAACCATTCACTCAGCCACACCATCCAAGAGGGATTTGGCCGAGCACTAACCATTCACTCAGGCCACCATTCCAAGAGGGTTTGGCCGTGCACTAACCATCACTCAGCCACCAGTCCAAAAGCGTTTCCGTAGCACTTACCATTCACTCAGGCCCAACCAGTCCAAGAGGGTTATGGCAATGCACAAACCATTCACTCAGGCCACCAGTCCAAGAGGGTTTGCCGTGCACTAACCATTCACTCAGCCACCATCAAGAGGTTTTTGGCTGTGCAACTAACCATTCACACATGCCACCATTCCAAGAGGATTTGGCCGTTCACTAACCTTCACTCAGCCACCAGTCCAAGAGGGTTTGGCCGTGCACTAACCATTCACTCAGTCCACCATCCAAGAGGGTTGGCCGTGCACTAACCATTCACTTCAGGCCACCATCCAAGAGGGTTTGGCTGTGCACTAACCATTCACTGGACGCCACCAACCAAGAGGCTATGATGGAGAAAGAACTGGAAAACCAGGACACACACACACTAGCTGCGAGAGAGAGAGAGAGAGAGGAGAGAGATAGGAAAGAGAGAGGGGGCGGGGGGGGGGGGGGGGGAGGGGAGAGGGCATGAAGGGAGTGGAGAGGTTGGGAGGAGTGGGGCGGAAGGCTGTGTACCTAAGCTGTCGTCGTCGGGTCCCCATAGAGTTCAGAGGTTAGGGGGGGGGAGGGAGGTAGGGGGAAGGGAGGCATAATAATCAAAGAAATAAATCAGAAGAGAGAGAGAGAGAGAGAGAAGAAGAGAGAAAGCGAGAGAGAGAGAAGAAGAACAGAGAGACAGAGAGAGACAAGAGAGAATGAATGAATGATTGCTTATGCATATCGGCCTCAGCCCCTATGAAGGGGTAAACGTACATACATACCGTTCATCAGCAAATAGGAAAATGAGAAGAGAGGAGAGAGAAGAGAGAGAGAGAGAGAGAGAGAGAGAGAGAGAGAGAGAGAGAGAAACAAACAGACAGTAATAGTCGGCCGAATGATTCCGAGCATTTAGGCAAATTAAGGGTAGTTGCTGTTGTGTGAGAGCACCGTTCCATGGGTCCTTTACAAGTGTGCGAATTCAGCATCACCAGGGGGGTGATACCCCGAGTCTATACTGAAGGAGGAGAGTGCTGGGAAGTGTTCGCATGTCCGAGTGATAGTGACAAGGAGTGGCGACCAGCCAGTCCCTGTAAGAGGAGATGTCCACTTTGGATCACTCTGGCTATTCACTGTGCACTCTCCGTGGGCCTGAACGGAGGGCATCGAGTCAGTGACCGCACGTAGGTGACCGGTCAGCCGCCGGCCAGAGTACAGCGACCATTCTGTCGTCCCTGGTTTTCCCCCCCCCTGGGAGGGGAAAAAAAAAAAAAAAAATTGGAAAAAAGGAAGGCTTCGCCTATCGAGTGGTTTTGGCGCCTGTGTCCTATTAGAGGTAGTTAAATACTTGAAGCATCAGTCATGCTGGTAAGAGGTCCAGCTGTTAGTTCAAATGTAGCTAGTGGAATCGAACATGATTTTGAATAGGAGGTTAATCATTAACCACTTGGTGCCCAATCTCTAGTTGAGCGCAAGCACTGTGGTGTGTTGCTATGTGTAGGAGAACTAGTGATTCCATTGGTGGAATAAAAATAACATGGGGATTAATTGGTACAAATCGTGTGAAGTGTGTGTGCCAGTGATTCTCCATTGGTTGATCCAGTTTAAAACTCGGGTTCTCTCTTTTCTTTGAGAACGAATAAAAGGTGCTTGGAAAACGAGGAAGGGTGTGACTCACTTAAGGGAAAGTGAACTCGCCCGTCTTGCTGAGGGCTCAAGAAAATACAGCGTGAAGCAGAGGTTAGCTGTCGCCTCGTTGTCTCCTGGTGGGGACGTATGACAGTGGAGGTTGCTGTAGCCTCGGAGCCGACGACGAAAAGAATTGTCTCCCGTGTGGGGACGGTCGACAGCAAGACGTGTAGCCTGTTGAAGCCTAGACAGGGAGCTGCCAGACAACGGTGGGGTGTTTTGCAGCCAGAGAAGACCTGTGGGAGAGGCCGACAGGAGCCCTTTCAGTGGAGAGGGCGAAGTACGGTGGAGTCCGGGAGACTCGGTGTGAGGGTGCGACTCAAGCTACGTTGCCAGTGTCCCCCAACTGGGATTTGGCCAATCGGGAGGACACAAAAAGTGTGGCAGCTTCAGCTCGTGGTCGTACAGTGGATGAGAGAAACTGGCGATCAACCAAGGAATGCTGGCAAGTTACGGACGTTTTATGTTTTCTTAAGTTTATAAGTGTGCAAACAGAAATGTGGAATATTGTCTTTCCTGGTTAATGAAGAGTGATTGAAGAAAAGGGGATGCGATTTATGAGATTGTCTGTATGCTGTTTACATTGTTGTATGATACAGATAGTTGTGTTGTGTAGTGACGGGTGGGGGCTCGGAGTCAAGTTAAATAAAAGTTGATTATTTTCTATGAATGTTATTGGTTTCCCGTCACCTTTGTGCGGGCCCGATGTGAGTGACAGAGTGCGTGTGCCTATGCGAGAGCGCATTTTGGTTGTGAAAGCGTAAATACTTCTGTCTATAACCCCCTGCATCCCTAAATATGAAAATCATATTTTAATAACGAGGGGGAGCGTCGGAGACCCGTCACACAGACATACAGGGGAGAGAGAGGAGAGAGAGAGGAGAGAGAGAGAGAGTGAGAGAGAGAGGAGAGAGAGAAAGAGAGAGAGAGACTCGATTATTTTGATTATTTACGGCACGATGCCCACTCTCAAAAGATGGCAGACGTTACAAATCATGTGAAAAGAGAAGGCATACTGAAAACACTCATCTGAAAACAAACAAACAAACAAACAAACAGTACAGACATCCGGAGAGATGTGACAAAACTTTTCATTTTGTCTATATTCCATCCGAATACATTCATCTGATAACTTGTTCTGGGGATTTTCTCCTTTAACGTATCACACTGAAGTTTTTAACAACTTTCTTTTTCCAAATATTTTGTACAAGAACCAAGCAATTTGACGGGTAATATCAGCCCTTTCAAATGTCAAAACTTCCATCAGATTCTGGTTTTTTAAAAAAATGGCGGTACAGGTTTGAAAATATCAGAGCGCATACTGTGGACATCACTAGGGACAGTTAAACAAAAGATGTCTTCCATCCTCTGTTACTTCAGTACAGAAGAGAAAGTCCTTCATTCATTCCCGCTAAAGTCCCCGTATGAAACGCTTTCCGTGACAGAGTTTCTGTCGCTGACCCCCTGATTTGCAACTCGTCAAAGAGTCTCTAAAGCACTTCATCTTTACTTCAGAAAAATAACTTTCCGGTACAAGCATAGTTTGGAATGATATCTACAACGTGGAACGTCTACTGTCGCCAACGTCCGCAAACCACTCCTGTTTTGTTTTGTCTGTAATTCTTCGTTTAAAAAACAAAACAAAACAGAAACGTCAAATCATTTTCAACACTTTGGTTTTAGCCAAAGACATTAAACCACGTGTCTACACGTATCCTCCTTAGTTTTGTGACCTATAATTTTCTTCTTGGTTTCCAGTTTACTTAGTAGCACTCAACTTGTTTGGGGAGGCGGTCTGTACCATTGTGTTGATACGCAACTACATTTCACACATTTCAAATGTAAATAATAATAGCGAACTGCCAGGAAACACAGAAAAAAACGAATCACAAGAAAAACACTACGCGTTTCGACCTCTTAGGTCTGCTTCAGGCAACATACACAACACCAGGACAACGAAAATGAACGGCAATCACGTGTCTTCATTCACATTCCGCGCAAAGTGGGCGTATTGCTCGTTTCATTTTCGTTGGCCTGATGAGTTGTAATCGTGCCTTGAAGAAGACCTAAGAGGGCGAAATGCGTCGTGTTTGGCGCGAATAAGCGGTGCTGCGTTTTTTTATATATTGTTTTTAAATTGTTTTTAGGCGGTTCGCTAATAATTACATTTGAAATTTGTTTAGATTTGCCGCCATGGCAGCGACTCACTTTGCAAACATCTTCACACTCTAACTCGGAGTGATCCGATGAAGGGGGTGCCGCGTATTCCAATCGTAGAACCATGAGGGTTTGGTGGCACAGTCCAAGAACTGGTTGCAACGCATACACATGGAACCTATTTCTACCTACTATCGTCTTCTAATGGTCCCCAGAAGACAGTTGTACCAGTGTGTGTGTGTTGTGTGTGTGTTGGTGTGGTGTGTGGTGTGTAGTGGGGTGTGTGTGTTGTGTTAGTGTGGGTGTGTGAGTGTGTTTGTGTGTGTGTTGTGTGTGTGGTGAGTTTGTGTTGTGTTGTGTGTTGGTGTGTGTGTGTTGTGTGTGTGTGTGTGTGTGTGGTGTGTGTGTTGTGCGTTGGGTGTGTTGCGTGTGTGTGTGTGTGTGTGTGTGTGTGTGTGTGTGGTGTGTTGTGTGTGTGCATTCGTGTATGTATGTATGTGTGTGTGTGTGTGTGTGTGTGTGTTTTGTGGTGTTGTGTGATGTGGGTGTGTCTGGTGGTGTGTTGTTTTTGTGTTGTGTGTGTGTTGAGTGTGGTGATTTGGTGTGTGTGTGTGTGTGTGTGTGTGTGTGTTGTGTGTGTGTGGTAGTTTGTGCAAGGTGAATTGTAGTTGTGAGTGTTGTGTGGTGTGTGTGTGTGTGTGTGTGTGAGTGTGTGTGTGTGCGCGCGCGCTCGTGTGTGTGGAGTGTGCGTATGTGTGTGTGTGTGTGAGTGTTGTGTGTGTGTTGTTGGGGTTGTGTAAGAGAGAAGAGGAGAGAGAGAGAGAGAGAGAGAGAGAGAGAGAGACTCGATTGATCCCATTAAACTGTGATTATGGTTACATGTTGCGATTTTCCCACCCGTCCCTCGTAAAGAGAAAGTACAAGGGAGAGGCTGGGGATGGACAAGGGGGTGCGGGAGGGAGATTAGTGGGGGGGGGGGGGGCATCGACAGAGAAAGAAGAGAGAGAGAGCAGAGAGAGAGAGAGAGAGAGAGAGAGAGAGAAGATTTGCTGGGAACTGAAGAGAGAAAGAGAGAGAGAGAGAGAGAGAGAGAGAGAGAGAGAGAGGAGAAACAGAGGCACACACACACACACACACACACACACCCACACACACACACACACACACACACACACACACACACACACAGCGGCGGGGTGGGTGGTGGGGCGGAAAGGAGACGCCAAAGAGGGTGAGAGAGCTTGTAACAAGGCCACGATATACACACACAACGTTATCGATAACTTTACCGAAACACACTCCCACGAAAGATTGAGCCCCGCGCTATCTGTTCGCCATTGTAACTTCACCTGATAGAGTTACAAGATGAATATTTGTATTCCCTCAAGTCGCTTGCGCCGGAAAGAAACGAAAGCCGAGAGCTGTATCAAACGCAAATCACGTTGGTGACAGTCAAACGCATTGAAATCCACCTTGGGCCTGTATGTTGGGTGGAGTGGGGGGGGTGGGTTGGCTGGACAGGGGTGGGGTGGGCTTTGCTAACTAAGTGAGATTGTCATGAAGAGGCGGGGAGAAGTACGAATATAAAATTTTTTATTAAAACGAATGGCCGATACGGTTGGGGGGATGCCTGAGGGGAAGAGAGAGAGAGAAGAGAGAGAGAGACAGAGACAGAGACAGAGACAGAGAGAGAGATAGGAAGATGAGAGAAGAGAGAGAAGAGAGAGAGAGAGAGTCCAGCAGTGTGTGTATTTTGGTGTGTGTTTGTGTGGGTGTGGGGGGGGTGGGGGGGGCGTTGTCTGTGTGTATTGTGGCTTAAGAGAGAGAGAGAAGAGAAGAGAGAGAGAGAGAGAGAAGAAGTTGTGTGTGGGTGTGTGTTGTGTTGAGAGAGAAGAAGAAGAGAGAGAGGAAGAGAGAAAGAGAGAGTAGCAGTGTGTGTTTGTGTGTGTGTATGGGTGTTGACAAAAGAGAGAGAGAGAGAGAGAGAGAGAGAGAAGAGAGCAGAGAGAGAGCGAGAGGAGAGAGAGAAAGAGGAGAGAAACAGACCAGCAAAGAGAGAGAGAGAGAGTGAGTAAGCAGTGTGTGTTTACTGTTGCGTGTCTGTGTGTATGTGTGGCTGTTTGAAAGAGAAGAATAGAAGGAGAAAGAGAGAGAGATAGAGAGAAGAACGAGGAGAGAGAGGAGAGAGTAACATGTGTATCGTGTGTGTTGTTGGTGTGTGGTGGGGTGTTTGTGTGTGTGTTTCTGTGGGTGTGTGTGTGTGTGTGTTGTGCGCGTTAGAGTGGAAGAGGGGGGAGAAAGAGAAAGAGAGAGAAAAGTAAAGCAGTGCGCGCGCGCGCGTGTGTGTTTTCGTGTGTGTGTATAGACTTCACTGGTGTGTGTGTGTTGTGTGTGGTGTTGTGTGTGTGTTGTGTTGAGTGCCTCCGTGAGAGAAAAGAGAAGAGAGAGAGAGATAGAAGAGCGAGAGAGAGAGAAGAGAGAGAGAGAAAGAGAGAAGAGAGAGAAGAGAGAGTGACCATGGTATGCGTGTGTGTGTGTTGTTGTGTGTTGTGTTGTGTGTTGTGTTGTTTGTGTGCGGAGTGTCGCGTTTGGAAGGAAGTAGAGAGAAAGTAATCAGTGCGCGCGCGCGTGTGTGTGTGTTGCCGTGTGTGTGTATAGACTCACTGTGGTGTGTGTGTGTGTGTGTGTGTGTGTGTGTGGTTGTGTGTGTTTGGTGTGCTGGTGAGAGAGAATGAGGAGAGAGAGAGAGAAAGAGAAGAGAGAGAGAGAAGAGAGGAGAGAGAGAGAGAGAGAGAGAGAGATGACAGATAAGACCACAACAGGCACGCAAACATACAGACGGAAAAACAGACAACTGGAGTGTGTATCATACAATGTCATACGAGCGCAGACAGCAGACAGACAGACAGACGCGAGGTACTTTCTCAGAGGTGGGATTGCGAGGGAGTTCCGAAGCCACGACAACAACAACAGCAACTGTCTCACTGCATCAAACTGGAAACTTTGGGTCAGAAGACAACTTCCTTCAACTCGTGTGAGACATGACCCCGTGACCTTAACCTTGGAACTATAGACCTCACCCAAACCACAAACCTTGCTTGCCCAAATCTTCTGAACGCGAAAAAGTGTTGTGTGTGTGTTATTGGGGGGGGGGGGGGGGAGGGGGGGGGGGGGGGGGGGGGGAGGGGGGGGGGGGGGGGGGGGGGGAGGAAACAGGTTCACAGCATAAATTAACATGCCTAGACTTGGTTTATTGAATCAATAAACATTTAACAATAGGCTAACTCTTGCTCGCCACAAGAAATCAAAGCTCTTAAGAAGGCTGCTTACGACACCCCAATCGCCCAGCAGACATGACCAGACAGAGCCACAGTACGATACGAGGAAACATCCCCTAACTAAAAGATGTTCAAGCTGTCTATATACACTGCACTGACACATCTACACGGCAACAACATCTGGAGAAATGAACAAATATAACGAACAAAGAAAATTAATTGCATATTTGTCTTCATTTCTCCATTTGTTGTTGCTGTGTAGAGGTGTCCGGGTGCGGGTATAGGGCAAGCAAGAGCATCCTTTCGAGGGAGTTTTTTCTGTTCGTCCTGTGTGCTGTGTCTGTCAGGTCTGCTAGGCGATTCGGTTGTGTTAAGCAGCATTCCTTTGAGTGAATCTTTTTCTTGTGGGAGCAAGAGTGACCCTACTTGTTTCTTGATTACTGTTCCCTGCCTCATTTCAATATTTACTTTTATTGAAATCAAGTATTTATAAACAGGCATAAGAATCTTATATTATTTTGGGGGTTTTCGATGATTCGTTTTTCAAATGTCTGAAAGTTAACTTCCTTTTTCTGTTAGGTGCCCGTCAATACTAGCAGGAGGATCCAATCAGACAGAATCAAAACGAATGGAATGGACTATTTGGAAGACATCCACCTGCTGGTGCAAATATAGGGTCACGGTGAGTGAGAAGCCGGAAATGTGACGTCAGCCTAAGGGAAAGTTTCATGCTTGAAGATGGTACATGATACATCGCTGAATTTAAAAAAAAAAAATGACAAAAGATAGAAAAAAGAATAAATGATTGGTGGGGGTTTGTTCTTTCGAGCAGTTTATCATTTGATCTCAACTAGTCTCAAAACTCCAACTAGCCTGTCAAACTGGAGTGACTGAGGGCGGAACATGAAAGCAACATTCAAAAGAGAAGAGGGGTGTCAGTTACCTTGCCAAGGACATTGACAAACCAAGTGTCTTGTCCTGTACTTTGGATTGTCCATGGTTCTTCTGCTAGGCATCAAACTCTTGGCGATGTTAGACAAACTCATAATGGGTGCGTGGGCGTGCTGAACAGTGGAAAGACTACAAACTTGGATTCTCTCGAGTGCACATAAGTCCGTAAATTGCGACAGCTTGGCTGTTTCTGGAGTGCACTGTCTTACATCTGTCCGGGTCAGGGGTGTTGGTCTGGGGTGTGCTCGGCAGCTGGAAGGGGGTTTTTTTCGGCCGGTGGGCCTCTGCATCATGAAATACGGGCTGGTAACACCCATGGGGAATTGCTACTTTAAAGGCTGTTTCGGAGCTCGATCCGTATCAGATTCTACCGCTGTTCAGAGCAGTTAGGTCCCTTGATATCTTATTGGAGTTCCTGGGCGTGCTGTACCCATCGTCCACACGAGCGCAGGCCATCCAAGGGGTGTACAGGACGCTCTAAAGTAAGGCAGGGAAGACAGTGCTCTCTGGGTCCGCCCCAGCACCTTCGGGTTTCTTTTTTGTCCTTCTGCATGCTTCAAACCGCTTGGCGATTTAGAGCAAACTCATCATTGTGCGGTGCGTGACCTGCATCCGTAACAAGGAAGCACGCCCCCTTGAGCGGTCATTGAAGTGTGTCCCGGTTTTAAACTGCGTGTGGGGGGGGGGGGGGAGTGGGGGGGGGGGAAGTGGCGTTTGTGTGGGTGCTATCGGTGTTGGTTAACGACTCAACCCTTAACACCACCGCCCTCCTGTCATGTAATATCTTGGGGGGGAGCAGGTATTGGGGTTGGAGATGGATGCGGTGGTGGCTGGTGGGTGTGGGAGGGGGGGTGTAGATGGCGAAGGGGGAAGTGGAGACTCTATACTCAGGAGAAGGAAGATGAAAGGATGGGGAATTAAGGGTGGAGTGTCCATCGTTAGAGAGGGTTGGTGTGTGGGGGGGGGGAGGGGAGGGGATATAAAGTAGAGGGGGGGGGGTGGGGGGGGGGGGGGGGGAGATTAAACAGACTCTACCTGTCGGGAAAATTTAAGAAATAGAGTTTGTTCTTTACCGCCAATGACATTGACAAACAAACATATGACAAGTACACGATGCATTTCACCACTTGGTCTCGTCGGCGAAAAAATAAATCCATTAACATATTGACAGTATACAAACAAAGAACGAAAATATCAAAAAAAAGAATGAACTAAAAATACTCATCCGGTGTTACCCATGTGGTGGGGAGAATAGCCGGTAGGCGGAATGACATGGGGGATTATGGGAGAGGAAAAGAGGGGGGGGGGGGGGGTTTGGCGGTAGGGGGAGGGTGTGGTGTGGTGATATGATAGAGTGTTGTCTAGTTTATTGATGGTGTGATATCTTTGTGTGTTGTGGTAATGGTGTATTGATAATAATGGTAAGGGAAAAAAGGGGGGGGGGGGGGGACTGAGGAAAAAAAAAAAATGTTTTGGGTGAATAAAATATGATTTCGTTGGTATAAAGAGGAAGTGGAAGTTATCGTGGGTAGTTTGAAAGGTTGTGGGTAATGTTAGGAGAAGGTGATGAAGATAAATTGGGTTGATAAGGTATGAATCGGGGAGACAGGGGGCGGTGAGTGAAAAAAGAAAAAAAAAAAAAAAAAAAAGGGGGGGGGGTAGGGGAGAAATGGGGGGGAGGAGGGAAGGTGGTTTGTGGGGGGGGGGGAGGGGGCAAGAGAAGAGAGCTCTATCTGCCTCATCCAATACTATGGGGAGGGGGGGTGGGGGTGGAGTTCATATAAATGGTGTGTTTAAAAAGGGAACAATGCTGTGGATGATGTTCATATGCAACTGTGAAATAATGTGTTTGCATCAATAGCGGATTTGTTTGAAGAAGAGAGCAGTGAATCATGAAAACCAGGGTATCATGTGTGCACACACCCCCACCCACACACACTCACACACACACACACACACACACACACACACACACACACACAAAGGAGGGGGGATGGGGGCCACATATAAACATTGTCTGTTGAGTTAAGATCATTATCATAGGAGACAACTGTGGAGAGTTTTTCACACACAGATTTACTCACACATACACTCATTCACACACACACACACACACTTTAAAAAAATTAAATATTATCATCAAATCAGTCACTGAACGTTGATGATCATATGAATGTCTAGGTAGTGTAGGAAAGAGATTCTTCTCCGTTCCAGCCCTTAACAAGAAGGGTGGAGTGTCTGAGGCAAGGCTTCTGTAATTGAAAGCACTTCCAGTGTCAATAAGTTTTGCGACTCAACGGTGTGTTGGCAGGCCAGGAGTTGTTCTTTTTGTGTTGTTGGACGTTCACCGTCATTTTGGGCGGCTTGATAAATTAAAGTCGAAAAGATCTCTCTGAGGATGAAGAAGGAGAAAGCTTTGACCTTGTTCGACATTCCATCTCCCTCCTCATGTGACAACCCTTCAACCGCCTCCCACCCATCCTAAACAGCCACCACCACTCCCACCCTCCCCTTCCGTCTCCCCCCCCCCCCCCCCGCCTTTTCCAGTCTCGCCCTTCCCCTTTATTTACTCTTGGGGCTGCGCTTTTTAAGGCGACATATGCATCCCCCCCTCCCCCCCCCCCCCCAAGGCCAGGAAGAAGGAGGAGTCGGGGGGGTGGGGATGGTGGGGGAGGGGGATCAGTGACGATTACGAATGAACGGAGCGGCGCTGAGGTTCACTCACTCATAACTGCCAGAGCCCTTAAGGACAACACGTGCCCCAGACCAACCGTCGGAGGTTGTGGCAGAACGTCTGGAGGTTTGGTGCAAAATGTCTGGTAGGTTGTGGTGGCAGAACGGTCCTGGAGGTTTGGTGGGCAGAACGCTCTGGAGGTTTGGTGGCAGAACGTCTGGAGGTTTGGTGGCAGAATTCAGGAGTTTGGTGGCAAATGGCTGAGGTTGGTGGCAGAATGTCTGGAGGTTTGGTGGCAGAATGCGGATAGTTTTGCAGAGTCCTGGGCTTGGTTCCGACGGCGGATGTCGTTAGCCTGTTCTGTGCGCATCCCAGACTGGGGGGGTACGCTGGGTCCTCTTCTTTCCTTCCTTGGTGAACAGGTGCCCGCACGTGGTTCGTTGTTTTGATCCGTGTGGCCTTGCTGTATCCACTGCTGGCACCGACTCGTAGGCCTCGGTACTTCGGCTCACCCCCACCCCACCCCCACCCCCCCACCATCCATCGTCCCCTCGAGACGCCTGTTTCAAGTCTATCAGCGCCTTCTTCATGCTCTGTGGCGAGGTTCTCTGTCCGCGGTGAGGTTCCTCAAGGAGTGGGAAGCAGGACGGACCGTCGGCTCTCTGAGCGCTGCACAAGACCCTTCTGTGTTCTCCACCAGACCACGGCCGAAGAGGACAATGTTTCAGTCCAAGCCCATAGCATGTTGGACAGCCATGGTGAACACTATCAGCGCGTCTCCGTCGCCAAACGCCCCACATCTCCAGGAGCATCCCCTGGCGACACAGGCTTAGACCCGGCGTGACCGACAGTGCCTGGGAAGGTTGACTGCTGCCGCCTGACGCTGACCTCTCACATCAACTACCTGGAGAGAGACCTGGCCACAACCTCGTAAACGGCAGTTCCTGCTGTGCCACCTCACAGCAGTGTGCGCTACCTAGCTGGTGAATGTGAACTTTGACGTTCTTTTGGACATGATGTGGGACCTTACATTCTTGTCAGCCATAAACATGTTACCCCAAAAGAAAACAGCTATTAAATTAACCTTCATGAAAACGTGAACGAGAACTTGTTTCCAGGAATATTGTTTATTATCGGCAGTTTTCAGGTACTAATGTTTTCCTCGGGAAAATAGTGATACAAACCCCATCGCCATCATCATTTAAAAAAAAAAGGATAATGACCATATTTCCTCGAGAATAGAGACATAATTACTGATTTAGCGATTGATACTGTTTTCTTGAAGACCTAATACCGTGTTCCTGGCGGAAAACAGGGTTAAACAGTCATCCACAGACTTATGACGCTAGCATGCATCAAGGTTCCGAGTCCCCTAATTAACCCTTTCATCAACCGAAAACTGAAATTCAGCAGTGCTAGCTATAATTGACCGTTTTCGCTACCACTGTGAGATGTGTCGTTCTGGTGGTGCAGCTTAGTGTAAGATAGGACTCTCCTTCCCCATTAAACCCCCACTGCACCGTACAACGGGTTTGGACGTTAAACCTGAACGTAACCAACCAAACAAAAATCCAAAATTCCGCAATTCCTTCGACGACTTTGTTGCCAGCCATTAGCTTTTTCACATACACCGTCACTTGGCTTAACTAACAAGACATTGAGCGAGGGTTTTCCATGTATACAATCATGCATGAACATCTTGCCCCCACTGTAAAGTCCCATCACTAAGTTTATCGCAAAGAGAAGGCCAGTTTGACGTCAGTATGGAGGCTACGTATACACAAAGCCTGTATCCTTCCGTGAAAAAAAAGATCGAAAATAATGAGTTTGAAAAAAGCAAAAGGTGGGGAGGATTTGGGGGGGGAGGGAAAGGAAAGGATGGGGGGGGGAGAAGGGGACTTACCGGTAAAATTTTGTAAAATGGATAGCTGGTGTGCAGTATGGTGCACACTAGCTGTTCAAAAGCCGAAATACTGCTTTTCTAGGAAAACAGCTGTCAGCCCACAGGTAAACGGATAAGCTGTCATCCCTCTAGTAAACGGGGATAAGCTGGTCGCCCTGAGATAAACGGAGATAAGCTGTCATTCCCTCAGGTAAACGGAGATAACTTGTCCCCCCAGGTAAACGGGGATAACTGTCATCCCTGAGGTAAACCGGGATATAGCTGTCATCCCTCAGTAAACGGAGATAAGCTTCACCCCTGAAGGTAAAACGGGATAAGGCTGTCGTCCCTGAGGTAAACATGGATAAGAGCTGTCATCCCTGAGGTAAACATGGAAAAGCTGTCATCCCTGAGGTAAACATGGAAAGCTTCATCACTCAGGTAACGGATAAGCGGTCATCCTCAGGCAAACGGATAAGCTTCATCCCTAGGCAAACGGATAAGCTGTCATCCCTTCAGGCAAACGGGGATAAGCTGGTCATCTCCTGAGGCAAACGGAATCAGCATGTCATCTCTCAGGTAAAACGGCAAGCTGTCACCCCTCAGGCTAAACGGATATGGCGTCATCCCTGAGGCAAACGGGGATAAGCTGTCATCCCGGAGGTAAAACGGAGATAAGCTGTCATCCCTGAGGTAAACGAAGATAAGCTGTCATCCCTGAGGTAAACGGGGATAGAGCTGTCATCCCTGAGTAAACGGGATAAGCTGTCATCCCCTGAGGTAAACGGGGTATAAGCTGTCATCCCTGAAGTAAACGAGATAAGCCTTGTCATCCCTGAGTTAAACGAGATAACTGTCATCCTGAGGTAATCGGGGATAAGCTGTTCATCCCTGAGGTAAACGGAGATAAGCTGTCATGCCCCTCAGGTAAACAAGGAAAGCTGTCATCCCTGAGGTAACGAGATAAGCGTCACCCTCAGGTAAACGGAGATAAGCGGTCATCCCTCTGTAAAACGGGATAAGACTGTCATCCCTGAGGTAAACGGGTGGTAAGTGTCACCCCCTCAGGAAAACAGGATAAGCTGTCAACCCTCAGGTAAACGAGATAAGCTGTCATCTCCTCCCGCAGGTAAACGGAGATAAGCTGTCCATCCCCTGAGTAAACGGGGTTAACTTCACCGCCTCAGGAAAACATGGATAAGCTGTCCATCCTCAGGTAAAACACGGGGATAAAGCTGTCATCGCCTGAGGTAAACGAGATAAGCTGTCATCCCTGAGGTAAAACGCGAGATAAGCTGTCCTTCCTTAGGTAAACGGAGATAAGCTTTCATCCCCAGTAAACGGGGATAAGCTGTCATCCCTCAGGGTAAACGGTGAAGCTGTCATCCACTCAGGTAAACGGAGATAAGCTGTCATCCTAGGAAAAACGGGATATAAGCTTGTCATCCCTGAGATAACGGGGATAATCCTGTCATCCCTGAGGACTTCACAACTGTTGTGTTTTTTTTCTAGGATATTAACGGTTTTCGCCTGGTTCTCTTAGGATCACACGTGTTTTTCTCTACTTTCTTCCCAAACGTGATAAAAACAGTTAGATCGATGTCACCCCTAAGGCCCATAGCTGTGAGCGCCTGGCCCTATTTTCGCGGAGAACACATTTTTATGCTCCAAAGAAAATCGACGAAAATAGGAAGGAAAAAAACAGACAAAAAAATAAATTTAAATAAATATATAAAATAAAAATAAAATCACTCCCTCACTAGCACATGCACAGTCCCTGTATTTTGCCGATTCGATATCGGCTGGGCGTGAGCCGCTGGTTTGCCCGTTCCGTGGAGCGGATGTGTCCCGGTGCGGCAGTAATACCGTGTTATTCCTCAGGGGGAAAACAAGAATAAGCTGGAGTGATCATGTCTTGAGGAAAGTAAAGAAGAGCAATTGCGAATCCTCGGATAGTAACGAGGGAAGACAATGAATGTAACCTCTAGCGACAAAAAGCAAAAAAATTGTAATCCTAAAAAAAAATGACTGCCCGCCCCCTTCCCCCCCCCCCCCCCCCCCCCCCGCCCACACACACACACACCGCGTTTTGCGCCATTGTCACGAGGAGCATAAGCTGAGTTTTTTTATAAATTTTTATTATTATTTTTTATTTCAGGTGGAGGTAAAAACTGCGATCAACTGCTTTCAGACGCTAGAATGTTACCATAGACCTTAGATCAAGACTTGACGCTTGGCAACAAGACTAAGCCATGCCCCGTAACCGCTGTGTCGCATCTAAGGAACTTATTCGACGCCCAGACACACTCCATGATGAATCGGAACCGGATACTGAAACCTACCGTATGCACTTCACAGGCCCCGGAACTTCGAGTCACTGTTTGAAGCGGTAATTGCGTCACCCACACAGAGTAAAGGAAACAACCTGTTGTTTTCTATCGGGGACGTGGACTTTCGTTCGTCGCCCCGTGGACTTCCGGCCGTGGACGTCCGCCCTGCCAGTGTCACACTGTTTTAACAATGTGCAGATCTAAATATGAATAATGAATCATTTTGCCTTCCTGGTAACCTTATAAACGCGCGCGTCGAACACATACACATGCACACGGCACCCACATCACTACACTGTAATCACCATCAACACACACACTCACACACACACACACAACACACACACACACACACACACACACACACACACACACACAAACACACACGCACGCGCGCGCGCGCACACACACACACACCACACACACACACCACCCACACTCACACCACTCACATACACACACACTCTACACGCACACACACTTATCATTCACATTGCACAAACGCATACCGCCGCGCACACTCACAACACATACACCACAGGACAGACAGACAGACGACAGACAGACACACACTCACACACACACACAACACGACACACATCACACACACACACCACACACACACACATCACAACACACACACACACACTCCACTACACACATCACACACACACGACACACACACACGACACACCTCACACACACACACACACACACACACCGGTTTCACACACCTTATCATTCACATTGCACACACCATACGCGCTCACCGCACACTCCACCATACACGCACAGACAGACGGACAGACACACACACACACACACGACACACACACACACACACACACACACACACACACACACAACACACACACACTCACACACACACACACACCACACGCACACACACACCACACACACACACACACACACACACACACACACACACACGCACGCACACACACACACACCTCGCGCGCGCGCACACACACCACTCCAAAGCAATACCCTCATCCAGCTAACTGTCATTTTAACTAGAGAGCACATTGCTTCAGTGCCACTAACAAATGTTATTTGGGGTCCATAATGCTGAACCAGTTAGTCTTAACAATTCATAACTTGCGATCACTTGCCAACCGCGGAGAGAGAGAGAGAGACAGAGAGAAGAAGAGAAAGAGAGAGAGAGAAAGAGAGAGAGAGAGAGACCAGACAGACAGACATACAGACAGACAGACAGACCGACATAAAAACAAACACACAGTGAGAGAGAAAGAGCCAGACACACAACACACACACATCACACACACACACACACACCACTCACACACACACACACACGAGCGCGCGCGCGTCAGCGTGCGCACACACGACACACACATACAGCACACGCGCACTTGCACGCGCTCACGCTCACGCGCGCGCTTAGAAGAGTGAGAGAGAGAGAGAGAGAGAGAGAGAGAGAGACAGACAGACAGACAGACGACAGACAGACAGACAGAGACAAAAGGGCATTCGCTTTGACGATTCAGATTTTCCGATAAGGAGAAGAACGGTGTGTTTCAAATCATGGCCCCTCTTTCAGCTGCTGCGATGCCACCAGTAACGAATAGCGTCATTTTTCAGGGAAAAAACGTTTCTTCAAATCTTGTTCCCCGCTTCCAGCTGATCATGTCGACGCTTAAGTCATGAATAGCGGTCATTGTCACGGGTGCCCATGTCACGGGGCAAAAGTTCAGAGTCAAAAGTCGTCAAACTCTTACAGTTTTTAACGTAAGTCCGTGACTTTCGCTTGTGACGTTTGTCTCTGTTGACTTTCACTTCGTGACTTTCGCTTCATGGACTTTTGGCCGCAGTGTATTTTTGAGTCTCTCCACCAGACTTCGCCGCGTGGACTTTTGTCTCTTGGACTCTTTCGCCTTTGGACTTTCCCGTTTGACTTTTGGCTGTGACCTTTCGCCTCTTAAACTTTCGCCACGTGGATTTGCGTCTCTTACCTCTTTCGCCTTGTTTGACGTTTGGCCTTTGACCTTCGCCCTCTTGAACCTTTCGCGACGTGGACTTTCCGTCTCGTACTCTTTCGCCTTTGGGCTTTTGCTATTGACCTTTCGCCTCGTTAACATTCGCCGCGTTGACTTTTATCTCTACTCTTTCGCCTTTGGATTTTTTCTTTTGATTTTCGCCTCTTGAATTTTCGCCTCGTGAGACTTTCGCCACACGACTTTTGCCACAGAACTTTCGCCCAATGGACTTCGCCACGTGGACGTGTCACGTCATGGACTTACGCCCCAGATAATGATACTCAGGAATTCGACATCGCATAGTTGGAAAAATAGGGACAAATGTTTTTTTTTCCCAGTGGAGTAACTATTTTTTTCCTTCTTATTAGAAAATGTCTCTAAGATCACTGAATTGGGGGAAGAGGGGGGTTGTGTTTGTCAGTTCGGTTTTTTTTTTTCGCGGTGCGTGTTGATCACCAATATTACAAACGCCGTGCTGACACTATAACGGTCAAATGTAAAGCAATAATCAAATGTTGTTAGAGGTGTTCATGCGCATTGATCTTCGCATCGATGTAATTGCAGTTAGCATCGACTCTCAGAAGAACGATAATCTCTCTCTCTCTCTCTCACTCCTCTCTCTCTCTCCTCTCTCTCTCTCTCTCTCCCTCTCTCTCTCTCTCTCTCCGTCTCTCTCTCTCTCTCTCTCTCTCTTCTCTCTCTCTCTCTGTATGTGCATTGTGCCTGTAGTGTGACTGTGTCTTGTGTCCTGTGTCTATGTGTCATAGAGGAATAGAGTACGTGATTGAGAGACTAGACTGTGTCTGGTGTCCTGTGTCTCTATAGGGATTAAATACGTTTGACCACTAGACTGCATGCAGCTGTGTCTGTGTTCGTGTCTATGTGTCATAGTGATGAGAATATGTATTCAGAGAATACTAGCAGGATGGATCGAACATTAACAAATGTACATGACACAAAAAGGAATCACGCACAGTAGGCGCCCACGTACACGCCCAGGCACATCAGTCGAGATTAGTAAAACATCAGCGTTTCTCTCGACCGTACAACAGATGTTTCACGGGGTGAAGAGGCTATACATATTGCCGCCAACACCCCACACTCACCGGGACCGGCAACACACCTTGCCATCGTGTACAACACCCTCAGCGTTCAATCACATGACCAGGTTCCACTGCTGAAGAAGACAGAACGGAGGTCGGTCAAAAGCTCCAAGTAAGTGCTATTCCCTAGCTGAGTGACCTGTTTAAATCCGTATCGTTATTACAAATGTACATTTGTACCAAATTCAAAGAATGACGGGGAGCAGAGGGAGTGGGGTGGGGGTGGGTGGGGGGGTGAGGGGAATCCTCAAGTCCCGGGGAAAATCACTGGGTGGGGAACCACGGGTCGGAAGTTCATAGGCAAAAGTTTACGGGGTGCAAGTCCATGGGTGAAGAGTTCACAGGGTGAAGAAAGTTTCATGGGTGAACGTTCACAGGGTTGAAAAATTCACGAGATGAAGTCCACTGGTGAGAATAGTTCATAGGGCAAAATTTTCACAGGTGAAATTTCGATGGTGTAAAGTCCATGGGGTGAAAGTTCTCAGGGGAAATTCACGAGTGGAAGTCCATGGGGTGGAAGTTCATATGGCGAGAGTTCACGGGGTGAAGTTCAGGGTGGACGTCCATGGGGTCAAGTTCATACATACAGTAAAATTTCATGGGTGGAGAGTTCATAGGGCCAAAGTTCACAGGGTACATGGGGCGGAAGTCCACAGGTGTGCTAAAGTCATGGGCGGAAGTCCATAAGGCGAAAGTACAATAAGGTGAAAGTTCACGGGTGAAAGTTCATGGATGGGAAGTCCACGTGGCGAAATAGCCATGCGTGAATATCCTCACCGCCTATACAACGGTCTTCGCTGTTTCTTCGCAGGTCTCTCAGTCCTATAGCAGCAGCGGATGCAGGTAGCGCAGAATCGATTATCGCTGCCGTGCTTTGCTTGGCTATCTATCAGAAGCTGGCACTGGCCCTGCGCTATAAATGCTATGGATACCTGAAATGTTAAAGACACAGGGAGAGTAAAGACAGTGAAAAGATCAAAGACATTGAAAGGGTAATAAATGTGAAAGGGTGAAAGACAGTTGATAAGGTTTAGGACAGCTAAAAGATTTAGTACTGAAAGGTTAATAACTGTGAAAGGTGAAAGAACATGAAAGGGTATGGACAGCTAAAAGTTTTAGGACATGTGAAAAGGATTTGTTTCAGGGACTCACCTTTCTTCGTGGAATCATTTGTCCGTAATAGAGCATTTGAAAGCAGTCTTTTTTCTTGACACCCCAAACAAACAAAACATGGCAGCATTGACATTTTCAGTGCGAATCCCCAGCAGGTAATTGATGTCAACGCAATCAGACACTGCGAAATGTTAACTGCCTAGACTTAGGTCGAAAATAACTCCATAATTACGCTTTTTTTTTCTTTTAAAAATGTTTATGCTCACAGCCAACGAGACTGGGGTCGTACTATTATTATGATGAATGCTGTCTTTTCTGATTGCAGTCTCCACGGCATTGACAGCGTGGACATCGCAGTGAAAAAGAGACTGGTGTATTTACGAATTTAAAAAAAAACAAACATACAAAACAAACAAACAAACAAAAAAAACCCCTATAAAACACATTTGTGAGCTTTTGAGGCGAGATGGAGCCGTATTTTCTAAGCAAGACTTCTTATTATATCCGTGGTTCAATTCGATTCAATTCAATCAACTTTATTCCCTCTTCTCGCCACATATGTCACAAAGTACATAAACATATACAACCAACATTAGACATCGTTACATAAAAGCCGGTTTTAGTAATATGAATTTAGATATACATCAACTCTCACATCCCCCACTCCCCACCCCCTCCCCCCTACCCCCCACACACACATGCACACACACACACACACACGCACATACCCACACAAGTATGCATGTACAAGTCAACATCCGACTCACGCGGGCACATACAGCATTCACATAAGCGCCCAAAATGCACACAATACACGCACATGCGCACATGGCCACATACAAAGACACACACCATACACAACAATATGGACACTATAGCCTGTTGTACAGATAATGTGCCACGCAACCCACAAAATTACACACATACACAAACACACACACACACACACACCCACACAGGGCACACACATGGACCATTCTCAGTGTTCTTTCAGTGTGATATCACCATGTTCCTTTCCCCCATGGAGTAAAGGTAGGAGAGACATAACGGCGAAGGAACATTACAAACGCGACTTTCGCGCGGGGCAACAGGCCCTTTTTGAAAACCTTTCTTTTTGTGTGTGTTGACGCTGGACGCCTGTGTCCGTAAGGTCTCTGACCGACAGGGTGGAAAACTGACCTCTACATGTGGTTGGACAATGCACTAGTATAAAAGTGGGCCATTCAATGCAGCCATCTGTCATTAGGAATAGGAAGGCAGCCGCTTGTCTAGCAGAAGCCTTAGAGGAAATGACGTTAATCTCACTATTATTGACCCTCTGCTACACAAGTCTAATTTGGTCTTTGACAGGAAAGAAATCATTTAGGAGTTTAAGGGGGTGGGGTGGAGGGAGAGGTGTTAAAGAGAGGTGATTAACCAAAAAAAAAAAAAACGAAGAAAAAAATACATGATAACATTCACATAACAAATTTGATCTACATTAGCGCGTACATATAATAAATTCTATATATATAGATATTATACGCACACTTCACACACACATATAGTATATATTATCTATTGAAATAAACAAAGCTTGCTCTGTCTTTCTTAGATTGAAGCTATAGGGAGATACGCCATTCATATCTGCAGTGGTAGATGATTCTGCCTAACTAACATTATGTGCTTGAGTGGTGAATGTGGAAAATAAAATAAAATAAATGCTTCTCAAAATGAGCCTTCAGCAACTTATACTCTCCCAAGGGGGATACATCCTCCAATAGGAGGAACCTCACTAACAAATAACTCCTGTGTCATAACCGATATTTCGAAACTTGGTTGTTTCTCCCAGTGACCCGCGGGGGGGGGGGGGGAAAAAAAGTGTGGTAATTTAACCTCCGCTGCCTTTTCAGTTTTAAGAAAATCAATCCCAAATAGGCTGGTGTGCATACCGTATTATTTTGGTTGAGTTTTTCAAAAACCAACCAAAGGTGCCATCAAGAAGGCAAAAGAAAATCATGAAAGAGCACAACTACTACATTTCTTGTGAAAAGTAGAAAATATAAAATGATATCCTCTAAGACACAAGTCGAGGCCATTTCTTGGGAATGAATCCGCAAAGGTCTAAAATACAAAGAAACTAAAAAATTCAAGGATAATAAATTCTTGCAGTAATTGCAACACCAAGATCTCTGTCAGTTCCTGGAACGGTGCCGGTACTTATCCTTGGAATTTATTAGTTTCTTATATATATATATATAATATTATATATATATATATATAATAAATATAAACTATATCTATATATATATATATAGTATATATATTATATAGATATATACCACTTTAAAATATGAATTTAAAATGGAAAAATTAAAACCTCCAAGCTGTTTCAACTAAAAACGCTCTCCCTCAGGGTGTACAACAATTTGGGCACGCCACCGGTGTTTATATATTGTGGTTTGTGGCGTGTGAAATTCTGTGCGTGTGGCCGTGCCTGCCGGTTTTTTTCTATTTTTGGGGCGCGTTAAGGGGGGACGTGGTTTACGAATGGTGCATTGACAAGGATTTGCCATTTATGCCTGCAATTGTTTTGTTTTAACTCATTTCGACTTAGAGAGTTCAGGGATGCTAGGTTGGGTTTACATAATATCAGCCACTTTTCTTCTGTAGTACAAAAGTTGCATTTTTTTTTTAGAAACCGTGTTGTTGTAATGAGGTTCTCTTTTTATAATTTCCATGATATGTTGATAAATCTATTTTCTTAATTTTAAGCTTCCAAATAAATTACTTAATATCTGTTTGGTTTTTATATTTATTCATTTTGAAAGACTGGGTCTTTATGGGTTTCCATATCTGGTTTAAAATGGTTTTTGCCGTGATCCCTATGTAATGTTTCTTTATCACTGTCTGTTGTTACCCCTAGCTTGGGTACACAATAATTTGTAGAGACATTTATTATTCAGAGGCACTGGTCTTTTTTGTTGTGCTAATTGACAAGATCACCGTTTCATCACCCTCTTTGGTTGTGTGTTTTTGGTTTTCTTGGAAGAATCAATTATAATTTTCAAGGTTGGGCATACACGAGTATGATAGCCTTGACGGGTATTGTTGTGTTGAATTAATTTTTTTGGTTTTTTAGTTAGATAGTAATATGTTCTTTGGAATGATGTTTTAAGGATTGCTGAGGCATTCTTTTCCTACGTTAGTTTTTGTTTCTCAATCATATGGGGTTTATACCAATAATTTTTTTTCTATTTCCTGTGTTTTCTGTTGCTTGTTCATGTTGTTATCTGGGTATATTGTAATTTGTAGTTTGTAGCCACTTTGTTTTCAGCGCCTCTTGGTATTCCAGCTGCTGCAAACTGTTAAATTCTTTCACATTGCAAGACAGTTTAGATAATCTTTGTTTATTAGCCATTAGGTATGGTATTTAATGGAGGGTTGATGGTTACTATTGATCTACGTAGACAGTGTGTCATAGGTTTTTATTAATATGTTTGTCATTTAT